>ML838041.1:0-28693 GCA_009831015.1 Picea engelmannii | reverse complement strand
ATTGATCACATTCCACCATGAATTCCAAAGAATAACATTCAACGAATACTTTTAACCAAAATTGAATCACTCGGGGTCAAATTATGGTCATACAACGAGATATTTAACAAATTATTACCAGTCCACCCAATTCTTAGCTATGAAAAAAATGATAATATTGCTTCTCTACAAATATTTCCAACAATTCATGTATATTTGCTTGAAAATTTTCCCAAAAAATCTCATGTAAACACACAAACAAGTGCTTCTACTTATATATTTCTAAAACCTCACCTACACATGCACTTTCTTGGAACACATACCCATGTACCTACACTTCTAGATAATCTTGAGGCTCATCTTTTGATGGCCTTCACTACATCTCTGCTACTCTACATTTGTCAAGGTCATGACAACCAAAACCATGTTGATGGCTTGTTTTATAGATCCAAGGTCCACAAAATGTGTAAAAAAAAGGTCCACAATAGTATAGTATAGCGATGTATCCAACCTTTCGAAGGAAGGAGGTCTCACACGATCCATGTTTGATAGTTTCCAAGTAAATAAGGTGTAGAGTAATGTAACATAGTGGGAATGTATAATCCATTTTTTAACCTTTAATCAGATGCATTTAAGAAAACAAAAAAATATGTATGCACAAATATCAAAAAAATTTAAACATCATCAAGATACACCATAACAAAGTAAAAATGAGTAGCCTCATAATGTAGTCCCATTATATTAAGTAAAGTACAGATTACATCTAGAGGTATTATGCCTTTTACATTATAAGAGTTCAAAAGTCTTATAGTTGGGAAAACCTACGCATCTTATAGTATGGAAAACCATTTTTGCAGGGCTATGGCCATGCTTATTTCTCCACAACTTCATCTCATACATGCATTGGAGATGGAAGTGTTATTGTTCCACGTGCTTGACTGCCTCTAAAGGTCAATGATTATGTTTTTGATTTTAAATACTTGTGATGAAAAGATGATAAATACTGAATATACCATTTTCGGCTTGACTCAAAGCATTTTCCTTTTTTGGGGGCATCTTGAATTTGTCCAGTTTCATCCTACAGGAATATATGGTGTAGGTTGCCTCATCAATGAAGGTATTGACTTCCTCATTGGATTGCATTTGTTTGCAGACTTCATTGTCATTAAATGAAGAATGATGGCCCATGAAATCAATAGCATATTAGTTATATAGTATAGAACTTCATAGCATGCTTCAGATTGAATCAGTAATGTAATTTAGATAATGCAAGGCATAACCAAATTTCTTCTCTCGCAAAATATTCTTCTTAAGTAGGTTATAGATAATGGAAATGCATCTCTGTATTCTTTTACGTATTTTAATACAAGATAAGCATGGTGCACTACTTGGAGTTTCTTTGTGCTTTTCGAGATAGATTTTCATGCACATTTTGGGAACTTTCTCTTGATTGACTTTCTTGTTCATGGATGAGGATTAGACCCACAAAAACTAGGTGTAATATTCTGGACAAATTTGGCATGCTTTAAGGGTTTTTGAGGTGATGTTTCATGGCACATATTATGGGTCTTGAGATATTCTTGGATAAGTTTTTGGATGGTTTCTCTCTCATCTACAAGAGAAGGAAATTTCAGAGAGATAGGGGGCTTAGTTATTTTTGAGGCCTCCTGCTTCTTGCACTTGCACTTCAGTATTCCACATTCTACTCCCTCTCAGGTCAGATTGGACACTTGGTCTGAACAAGATTATTCAACAGTATACAACCCACCCACTGTAATTTAAAAAAGAAATCCATTCTTTTCCAACATATATACCCTATATTATGTTCGACGTTCCCTTCCCCCGTTTCATGGGTATGCTAGTATTACTACATGACCATTACCTATATTTTGAACCTTTTGGACATTGTTGCAACTCTCGCTCCAATACTAGCACAATAAAATTGGTTGATTGTAACATATATTGATTCTACCTATGTTCCCATGTCTCAATAGCTTGATAAGAAAACATATATTATGCCCATGAATTCTCTCCTAACCTTGGCATTATAGAAATAAGGGTTATCTTTGATCAATAATTGCTCCTTTTCTTTGTAGGCCGACTCATCGACATAGCCTCAAAACTAGCTATATTCAAGTGCAGATACATGTTCCTTTCAGACATAAAGGTTGGAGTTTGGGAAATCTTTGTATTCAGTGGCATGACCCTGGAGGAACAATCCAACCTGGGTGCCTTCATATGCAGGGATCCCAGAAAAATCAATGCAATGAGTTCACAAGCGTGAAAGAGGACCTTTATATATTTGATTTATTTATACTACATACCACCATGAATGGGCTCGTAAATACACAGGTTCATTCCTCGGGTGTATATGATCAAGCTATATTCAATTATTTTTTTTTGAACCTACATAAGGCGTGGCAATAACAACGCAAGTTCGTCGCAAGACATTGATGAGTTTTTACTTTGCCAAGATTTTTCATCTCTATTACCACAATTTTTCGTCGCACCTTTCCAAGATTTTTTGTCGCATGTATGGCATCTGCGTCATAAGGTGTTGATGAGTTTTTACTCTAAAAAGATGTTTCATTGCTATTGCGATGATTTTTCATCACAACTTGCGACGCTTTTTCGTCGTAAGTATGGCATTTGCGTCGTAAGGTGTTGGTGAAGTTTTTACTTTGGCACGTTTTTTCATCCCTATTGCGATGATGTTTCGTTGCTATTGCCATGATTATTAAGGTAAACCTATATTTAAGATGATGACATGTGGTGGCCTTTTTTCATCATTGTTTCGACGAATACCTGGTGCGTGGATATAGCGATGAAAAAAGTTCCATGAAAAATAGTATTTTCTTTCGTGGAAAGAGCGATGGATATGTGTGTCAATAGTAATGAAAAACCATGGAAAATTTGGTCATATGTAGTAGTGCCCAACTAATCCACCTGCTATATCCCGTCACCCAACCGAATAACCATCATCTTGGGATATAAAAGGAGGTGTCAGGGTCTCATTTCATACCTAAGCATAATAACAATGAAACTCCGCTCAATTTGACTTTCCCTCCTTGCCCAAGATATTGTTGCCTTTTGTGAGAAATTTCCTCAGAATTCCCTCATTAGCCCATTCTTTCTCCATTTAACACATTCCCTTCCATAGAAGAGATCAGAAGGTTGAGAGGAGAATTTCATATAAGGTGCACTTGGAGCATGGTGAAGAGGATCCTGGAATAGGTTCGTGGAATGGTAGTTGACTTAGATTGTAAAGGTATAATCTTCGTGTTATGAATAAAAGAATCACATTTTTCGGTCCCAAATGATGGTGTCTTGAATACTTTTTATTGATTTATGCTTGAAATTCTAAAATCTAACCCTAACTTATATATGGAATAGCATGTGTTTCATTCTTTGTTTGTCAATCTTTGGATGTAGTTCAACCCTAGGAGGAGGCGTACAGTTAGTGAAACTTCCAAGTGTGAGGAGATCATCACCAGACACGGGATTAGAGGTATAGTTACATGATCTCCTTTCTCTTTTATTTCTTTATACTAGTTTTGGTATGTTTGGGGCAGTATAGAGAATTAATTAATCTTTTAGACAGTTATTTTCTCTACCTACATTCTGAACCCTGGTGTAGTTAAAGGGGGGTTATTTCCTGCTAGCAATGATCTTTGCTTTAGGTGAACTATTTGTTGACTACGTTTTGAGAAAAAAAAATCATTGCTCAAACTACCTTTTGAACGTGATTCTGATCAAAGATGTATGAGATATGACCTATAATGAGAAATGGAGTGGAAGGAAACCCTTGGTCAAACAAATTAGAAAATTTGAATGTATAGTGGAGGCCCATATTCTATATGATAATGGAAATATTCATTCTTTATTGTCCTTTTAAAGAAAGTATAATACCTACAACATTCATGGAAATAATTAAGAAGCTACATGGAATCACCAAGATTATTGTAAGTGATAGAGATCCAATTTTCACTGGTATTTTTTGGACTAAATTATTTCCCTTTTTGGGTACTCAATTGGCTCACAACTCCTCTTACCATCCTCAATTTGATGGACAAATTGAGATTGTGAATAAATGTATAAAAGGGTATCTTCATTCATTTCATTTGATAAATAAGAATAATGGGTCAAGTGGTTTCCCTTTGCAGAATGGTGGCACAACACATCCTTCATACTTCATAAAATGTTTCCCCATTTATGGAACTTTATGGATATCATCCTCCATCCATCACATCACTCTTGAGATGGAAAACAAAGCTTCAAGCAATGGAGTACCTCATAGAGCACCAATAACAGGTTTTCAAACTATTGAAGGATAAATTTGTCACAACGAAAAATAGGATGAAACAAAAATCATATCAACATCACAGTGAAAAGGAATTTGAAGTGAGAGATTGGGTATTTTTTAGGCTACAACCATACAACAGATGTCCCTCAATAAACAAAAGAAGGACAATAAATTAGCATCCAAGTACTATGGTCCTTATAAGGTATTGTAGAGGATTGGAAGTATGGATTACAAAATGAAGTTGTCTCCATCTTCACGTGTACACCCATTATTAAATGTTTCTTTTTTAAAGAAGGTAACCGACAACAAGATCCCATATAAAACTATAGTAGAAGATATTATCGAAGACGAGAAAACCATACTAGAACTAGAAACAATCCTTGAAACAAGGATCAAGCAATTATGAAATCGAGTAATTACTTAGTACCTCATCAAGTAGAAGAACCTACTAGTAGAAGAAGCCACTTGGGAATACGAGTTCTTCATTAAAAATATCCATAGCTAATCAAGTGTTTCTAATTAAGTGTTGAGGGAAACACTTGTTTCAAGAGGAGGGGCATGTTAAGCCCTAGATAAATCCCTAGATATTGAGCTATTACATTTATATTGTTATATTAGTGTTGTCGGATAGACCCTTTAATTGTAATTTTACCCTTTGTTTCATATATATACCAAGGAGATCGAATTTTAGAAATCATCTAATCTTGTACATTCATTCTATTATAAAAGGAAGTTGCCTCCTCGAAGAGGATTCATAGTCATTCTTCTCTCTCATTCTCAAGGCATGGAGTCACTTCTCTTTCTTCTTTTAAGCTATTTGGGTGTTTGGTGCATAAAATTTAGTCATTAATCAAGGTAGTGATGATATAAATTTGGATTTGAAGAAACAATTAGCAAATACTTTTGAGATTATCAACCTTAGTTTATGGCATTTCTTGCTAGGCATCTAGATTTTTAAAATGGATGAAAATAACTTTCATTCTCAACCTAAATATTTCATGAATCTGTTGTAGAGATTGAATCAACATGGAACATTGTAAACCATGTGCTACATCTTACCAGTCAGGAGTGAAGATGACTAAGGAATGTCATTCTCCTCTCTGGAGGAAACTTGTTGGTAGTCTCATTTATTTAAATGGATGTTTTGACATTTGATTTGTTGTTAGTGTGGTCTTTAGGTTCTTGTGGGATTCAATGGAGATCCAATTGAAGGTTGCAAACATGATTTATTACTAGATCAAGGGCACTTATCATCTTAGTATAAAGTATTATAGTAAGAATATAAAACAATTAGTTAGGTATATCAATTTGTATTGAGATGGAGATGATAGGAAGTTGACTTCTAGTTATGTGTTTCATGTTGGATTTGGACCCATAGTCCAATATTGTAAAATAAAAAAGATGGTTTCTCTTTCAACAACCTAAGCTAAATATAGAGGTACAATTAATGTTGATACAATGGAAATGTGGATCCTTAACTTAATGGGTGAGATTGGATTCCACTTTGAGGAGTAAAGTGTATAGTGACAATCAAAGTGAAATACAAGTATTTTTAAACCCTATTTCTCATAGTCATATGAAGCATGTGAACCTCAATTCTCTTTGTATAAGATGGTACATGAAATTGTTGTGTTTATTGTTTATTGTAGGATGGATGATAATATCACTAATATCTTTACAAAGCCATTAATAAAATCTAATTTTGTGACATTTTTGGTTGTGCTTGGGATTAGTGACTATGAAATTATGGGTGTGTACAGAGATAATTTCACCTCGAATCTTTGAAGAATTGTGTTAATGATTGGATATTGGAACAATATGATATTCTCACCTCTATATCCACTAGATACAATTAGTTGATAGTTGAAGTTCAACTTGGGAGTTAACTAGAGAGGTCAATTGGTTGGTTAGGTTTACCAAAGGTGGTCTCGAATCCATCGATTTGTGTGTAGATCGAGACATAAATGTAGGGGATATAAGTGTGCCTAAGGTGTTCAAATTTGACTATGTATTCCTGATTCTAAAGAGGCTAGTTTTACTTCAGGTTGTATACAGATGATCACTACTAGATTTAGGTTTTTTTTTTTCATTTATTAAATGTTTAAAATGACGAATAAGCATTGAAATTGACTATACTAAATAATGAAAAAATGTCGAGAAAGTATTTTCACATGAATGATGTTATAATTGTTGAATAAGTGACATCAAACTAAAAATATACAAGATAATTATTTTTTCATAATATGTTGGTTGACCGATGTTCATTCAAAACTTACCTGACATTACACCAATGTATACTAACCAAAGTATGTATTGAAATATAGTGCCTAAATGTTATATAATCGATGTGAAATTAGTTCAAACCGACATGTATTCAACATTATGCCAATGTCTACATGTTGAAATCTATTGAGTTACATCCCATAAATGTAAGATATTCAATGGGAAAGTGATTTTCTTGTTGAAGTTTTGATGTTTATTCAACTCCTTAGCACTTCCACTATACATTAAAAAATTGATGTCAATTTTTTTTATAACAAAAAAATATTAAATGGGATCCACATGTCTAGGTTGTACCTAGTTACGTTAAATAGAGGCTTAGTTCCTTCTCATGTCACAAAAACACACCTCACAAAAACATTATATAAGTTATTGTTCATCAATTTTTAACACCAAGTTCTTACAAAGGTCAGTGGCTTATAATGGATCCAAACATGTATAACCATCAAACAAAATTTGCAAGGGAGACCTTGGAGGATCAAGGAAAGTACCTACTAGGGAATGGATCATGGTATGGTAAGTAGTAATAATATTGATCCACACATATAAACATTTTTTATTTAAATAGAGAGCCAACAAGAAACTAGAAATAAATTCATTCTATATCACTTCTATTACTTCAAGAATGAAACAAGATATGAACTCTCTAATGGATTTACATACAAGAAACTGTAAGATTGTAAACAAATCTTATCAATTGAAGAGTACACTAGCCATCTAGATAGTCATGAAGACAAGAAATATGACGAGGATGCAATATTTCAAACCTGCTTTAGTATCCAATACTCAACTTTAAAGTTTTTAGAATAGAGATAAAATTATGTTGACATGGAAAAATTCTGCTAAAGCTCTGACACATTAGTAAATGATCGAAAGACAACAAGTCAAATCACAACTTCAAATTTTGGGAACCCATCGAAGTCCTTGGGGAAAATTGGAACTTGTCTTCAAATGATTTTTTCAAGATCTCCAAAGGCATTTGGGTCAATTGAAAAGTTGAAAACTTGAGAAATATTTGAAGATATTCAGAGAAAATCCAAAGTTATGAATTTGGAAAATCCTCAAAGGCATCGGGACACATCCAAATTTGGGAAATTTTGGAAAAATCCAAAGGGTTTGGAATTTTTATCAAAATGGAGTTTCTCTCTTTTAAAACAATAGTCAACAACTGACATTTGATAAAACCTATAATTATAGCTTAGTCATCTCTCCCAAAAACATTTGAAATTTTATATAAATTTTGAAAGAATTTGCCTTAAATTGGTATCCAACAAGCAATTAGAAAGATTTTTAGTCTAGAACATTGCTATTACTTCAAGGATGAAATAAAATATGAACCCTCTAATGGTTTTGCATAGAAACAACCATAATATTGTATTCAAATCTTAGCAATTGGAGAGTACACTAGCCATCACGGTAGCCATGAAGACAATAAATCTTATGAGGATGCAATATTTCAAACCAACTTTAGTATCCAAAACTCAACTTTAAAGGTTTTAGCATGGAGAGAAAATTTGGTTGATAGGGAAAAAATTCCAATAGACCTTTGATACATTGGTAATGCTCCAAAAGACATCGACGTAGATCACAACTTCAAAGTTTGGGAACCCATTGAAGACCTTAGGGAAAATGGTAAATTGTCTTTGAAGAAATTTTCAAAGAGATTTGAATGTGTGTGGGTCAATTAAAAAGTTGGAAACTTGAGAAAGATTTGAATGCATTTGGGGAAAATCCAAATTTTGGACTTTGGAAAATCCCTAAAGGCATCGAGACACATCCAAAGTTGGGATGTTTCGAAAAAATATGAAGGAATTGGAATCTTTGTGAAATGAGGTTTGAATATTTTAAAATAGCAACCACAACTAGCATTTGATAAAACTTGGAATTATAGGTTAGTCAGTGTTGGCCCTTGACCAAGTTTTGAGGATCCTTGGTCATGTTTGACCTATTTTTGGGACTTCGACAGGTTGTCGAAGGTGGAGCGAAAAACGAAGTAGAGATCACAGGATATCAACCCCTTTTTAGGGCCTTTTTGGGTTTTGGGCTTATGTAATGGGTATGGGGATGTCGGCCCATGGGTTTACCCATGCTTAGGCCTATTTTTGTATAAATAGAAGTCTAAGCGATGTAAGAAGTAGTGATTAGTGACTAGTCAGTTGAAAATGTGCTAAGGGCCAGAGTGGTAATTGCTTTGTGCATATTCTGTGAGGCTTGCAGAGCTAAGTGCAAGTCGCTTGTAGTGCTTTGTGCGCAGACAGTGGATGGATTTATGACTAGATCTACTCAAGGAAGGAGGATCTAGCGAGGTGCGCAGATCTCTTGTCCTCTATGGAGTTGATTTTGAGGCTTTGTGCATGTAAGAAGATTGATCGAAGATAATAAAGAAGACGAAGAGTTGGTGGATGTAGCCCCAAGGTGGGGTTGAACCACGTATATCCTATGTTGTGAATTCTTTGTGCTTTTTGGTTGTTATTTTGTTTATGTGATTCAATGCTTAGTGTGATGTTAGATGATAAATGAACTTGATATGATATCTTAGTGATGAATAATGTGAATGAATGCTAGATCTGATCTCTATTGGTATGATTAGTGCTTGAATCTATTGGATTTGTGTGAATACTGCATTGATATGTTGTTAGGGTTTAGTTGTGTTGCAAACTAAGATTGAATATTGATGAATCATAATTGCTAAGTGCTATGTTAAGGTGTTACAATCACAGATCGGTGTCCCAGCTAAGGTTGCAGACACTAGATTCCTACAACCACCCCTGCCTCTACCTCGGGTGAGACTTCATCTGCTTCGTAGGTGTTGCCGAAAGGGTTGGTAGTTAGGGTTTTGTTAGTGCACTTTTGTAGCATTGAACCCTGGGTCTGCCCCTGTGCCAACAAATGGTTCTATTTCCGAGACCTGAAACTGTGATTGCTGGGAACTGAGGAAGAAGAAGCTCTATGCGACGATCTGACCTGAAAATGTGTCTGACCTGAAAATGTGAAAGCTTTGTGCGTAGATATGTTGCCCTAGTGCGTAGTACTCTACTTGGATTGTGGAGCTCTATGCTAAGAAGAGAATTCTAATCTGAAGAAAAAAAGTTAAGATCTGAACGCTTTGTTCTCTGAAAAAGGTAAGAATAGCAAAAAGTTTTAGATCTTGAAGCTTTGTGCTCTGCTGAAAGTAAGATAAGTGGAAATTTTTGTTTCAAGAATATGGATCTAGGTACGTTTGATATATTTTTTTCTAGCCTGAAAACTAGGGCACGACTAGATGAAATAATATTTGATATGACTAGACCTGATAAGAATAGTGAAAGATATGTTATTCCTATGCATAGAAAGAATGTTTGGACTAAAAAATGGATGTAGGATCCTAGAAATTATTTTTTGTAGGTTAGCTACCATGATCCTAGTGCACAGCACAAGAAATGATGGGGATCATTTAAGAGAAAGAGAGGATTGACTCTTTGTTACAGTTGCAGAAGACCGAGACATCTTGCTAAGAAATTCCCTAGTAGAAGACCCAATTGTCTTTGTTGTAAAGCTATGGATCATGAAGTTTTGTATTTCCCTATAATGATTGCTAAGGTTGAAAGAATGAATATGAGACAAGAAAACCCTGAGGAAGATCAAGAAACTGAGACCATGGTAGAACCCCAGAAAGAATTAGAGAATGTATTACTACAAATGAAAGAAACCTTGAAAGATCACAGAAGCATCAACTTACCAGAGATCTTCAAAGAAAAATAATGCATAAAAGAAAGAATAGGAGACTTTGACATTGACTGTGTTCTGGACGAGGAAACACAGGTGAATATCATGACAGAAAGAACTTGGGAAATTTTAGGAAATCTTGCTACGATTCCTTCATTGGGAGGGATAGGATTATTTAGAGGAAAGTTGATAACCCTATGTGGAAGACTTACCCAGATATATATGAGTGCTCATGGAATTTCAATAGAGAAAGAATTTGAGGTTGTTAAATTTATTGAGAAAAACACCCCATTTTCTATATTACTAGGAAAACCTTGTATTAAAAGGGATCAGGCCAGAAGGAAAGAGAAGGAAGTCTTAGAGCAGAATAAGTAAGAATTAAAAGATTTCATGACTAGGAGGATCACAAAGTTGATCGAAGAATAGGAGAAAAGATCGAAGTTATTTAGAACCAGAAACTTGGATGTCGAAGTTGAAAGAACACAAGAAGACTCACAGAAGACTGAAGCACCTACCCCAGATAGAGAAGAAGTATTTCCCTTGAATCCTAGGAAAGAATCTCAACAACGTGAAGTTACTATAACAAGAGGAGACAAGAATTAGAATGGAAAGAGGAATACTGAGATGAATATCACTGTAAAGAAGGCTAGAAAACTAAGTAAGAAGAGATCAAAGATCGAAAAGTTACAGAGGGTTCCAGAGGGAACTTCGCAGAAGGAAAATTTGCAAAACTGGAACTTTGTCGGGATAGGAGAACAATGCCACATGGCACTTCGCCATGGCGAAGAAATATAGTCGTCGGAAATAGTATAACCATTAGATCATCACCCTGAATGGTTAGAACGAAATTTATGGTTAGAAATCTCACCATCAGATCATTGGACCTTTTCGTAACAGACAAAACTGAATTAATGAAGGCTTCTCGACTGTTGGAGAGATATGTTGCCTAGTTATCTACTTATTCCGTTGAGCCTTTCAACGAGAACACTTTTTCCAACCGTGATTATCCGAGTCTGCAGATTAGTTGATTTCATGCAGTGATCATCGATCTATCACCATCCATCCCGTTTCTTTGAGTAGTTACTCTTCAAACCCGAGATATTCAACCACGAGCGTGTATGTTTGAAGAACTTAGTGCAGTTGAAGAGCCTGTGAAGGAGGTACTCATCAACCTCATGACTGAAAGAGTAATGTCTAAAAGGGTAATGTATATAGGTGTAAAAGCATCATCGACGAGAGGAGTGTAAGCCTTTTTGTCGACTGCTTGCAGATCCAGACCATCCCGAGTCATCACAAAAAAGAGAACCAAGAACAAAGATGACCTAGAAAAGCGAAGCTAATCCCGACCATCTTACCTGACTGCATCCTACCTCTGGCTAGCACGGTGATTCGTGATAGTGTTCCAATAGATTTTTATTACACCATGATTACTGCGTACCTCCTGAAGGGGATACGCCCAGTTAGAGAGCAGCAGGAAAATATCGCAATGTTGAAGTTCAACGAATTCAACCTAGGATACCGCAAGAACCATAGTATGCTTGCCCCCTATAAATAATTGACCAGGACGAAGGGGAAGAACTTGAAAATAATCCCCCAGTCATGGACAATGAGCCTCACGCATTCCACCTTGTTGAATGTAATGAAAATCCCACACTTTGGAAGGCACTAGGAGGTCAATGCCTGTGTTAAGCTCATGTTCTCATGTTACCATGGCATCTACTTATGTCTATACCGATGTATCACAGTCGATCCGAAGCTGATCCATAGGATCACTGGATTAATTATGCAAGGACCCGAACCGTAGGACTTCTATCCATGGAAATCCACAAATCACGCATTAGCACAGAAGATCAAGGATACCTATGGAAATGTTGAGAAGGGGATGTGAGGATAAAATATATCTTCCATCCAGAATGGCGCAGTGCACCTAGCATGAAAATTAATTGCAGGGAAGCTAATAAGGAAGAACAAACCCACGCAGGTCACCAGGTTTGTCATTGACCTTGCAGGGAAATGCGTGGATGACCTACAGATGAACTGGGCAAAGTACCTAGTTAATCAACTAGAATTATTCTGTCACAAAGCACAGGATCAGAGATACAAGTTCCACTTTAGCTGGCACCTGATCCTCATCACGTTTATTGCTTGGGAGATGTTCGAAGGTGCAACCTTCTTGGATATTGAGTCGTTCGAGCCGCTTGCTACGAAGTTCACCATGCTTTGGTACTCAAGCGACATAGGAAAACAATGGCAGTCAAATGAAGTCTTTCACACATATTATCTCCAACTGAAGAGGGCTATCGAAGATAAACCTCACATGATTCCAAACACCCTACAGTGGTTCTGACCCCTCATGAAGTTTCTCATAGATCGACACTTCATCTATATCATTGCATGAGAAGACAAGCATAAGGAGGAGCTTCAGTCATACTACAAGCTCACAGAAGAGGACCTCGAGGAGATAACTAAGGACTGGTCAACAGACCTCCTTATCCCTGCTGACCCCGCAAACATGTCAGAAACTGAACTAATTGGCAGCTTGGAGGCCACTCACAAAGAGCATGACACGCCTGGAACAAGCAGAAGGAAGAAGAGAGAAGAGGTCCATTCATTGAGAAGTACATCAAATGAGACTGCTTCATAATCACCTGGATGAGGAGGTGATGACAAAGTATAAGAGACCAATGGAAAAGAAGATCAACAAAAGCAAGGCAAACTAACACCACCTAGGGATCCTTTTTATGAGATAGATCCCTCGAAGAAAAGAAAGGCTTCCCTTACGAAAACTACCTCGCAAAAGAAGTCCAGAGCTAGAAAAACCACGATGTGAACTATGCTCATGGTCGATGACTTCGAATTTATCATAGTATCCGTCGCAGATTCTTTGTAGGACATATTGCAGAAAGATGAAGCCAAGCAGGAGGAGATGTATGAAATAATCGAGGTTGAGCTCTGAGGGGTATAGAAGGACCTTTAGTCTAGTCGCGCAGTGTCCACTGTGTCATTTTAGTTGGAAGAACCAGTGTTGGGAGATGAGCCAACCAAACTCTGCCGACTAGATGATGCGACTGAAGCTCACCTTCATCGTGCACTGGAGGAAACAAAACAAGCCACCCAGGCCTTGAATCAAGTGCAAGAAATAGTTGTAGAACAATGTCAAGTTGCAGAGCAGGAGAAGGTTTCTCTCCAGACAAATTTTGAAGAGGAGAAAGAACATATTCAGCAAGAAAAAGAACATTTTCTCGCAGGACAACTCGAAGTGAAAGAAGTAGTCAACATATCACTTCTCTCTGTGACAGGCTTAGAGACAAAGGTAGAAGACTGAGTTGAGCATCTCACAGAAGCTATCTAGTAGCTACAAGAAAGAATAGAAGACTTAGATCTCTGCATAGTTCCTGACACACTGCAAGATGTGAGGGATCAAAGATATGCAATTTCTCGAAGCGCAGTTGAGAGAATAAAGGCCCTTGCCATGGAATGTAAATAACTAAGTGATCACAATGCCCAAACTTATGAGTGACTCACTAAGAATCCATAATTGAAGGCACTGGAGTCATAGCTCCAGGAGGCGAAGCAACAATAAGAAACAATACAGGCGCAGTTGAAGCCCCTATCAGCTGTTGAAAGGATGAAGTGATCCAAAGAGCAGTGCACTGCTCAACAACATGTCCACATTATTCAGGGCAAATTCATGGAAGTGACTCAGAGGATCCAACCTGTACAGGATGAGGCTTTCCAATTGTTCTCAGAGATTCAAGTCCAAGGAGAAGAACTGGAGCAAGTCATCACTACAACTGAACAATTCTTAGAGGGACTTGTCAACGAAGTTATTATCCAAGAGTTCCCTGAGCAAGAGGCCATGGCACAACAACAGGTCAAAGTAGCTTGATCCAATCTTGAGGATTTTGAGGCAGAATTAACCAGAGCAGAGTGACTCAGGATGAGTCACAGGTGCGTGTTGGGGGCATGTTGGCCCTTGACCAAGTTTTGAGTATCCTTGGTCATGTTTGACCTATTTTTGGGACTTTGACAGGCTGTCAAAGGCAAAGCGTAAGACGAAGCAGAGATCGTGGGATCTCGGCCCCTTTTTAGGGACTTTTTGGGTTTAGGGATTATGTAATGGGTATGGGGATGTCGACCCGTGGGTTTACCCATTCTTAGGCCTATTTTTGTATAAATAGAAGTCTAAGCGTGTAAGAAATAATGAATAGTGACTAGTAGTGACTAGTCAGTTGCAAATGTGCTAAGGGCCAGAGTGTTAAGTGCTAAGTGGTAATTGCTTTGTGCATACTGTGTGAGGCTTGCAGAGCTAAGTGAAATTCATCTGTAGTTCTTTGTGCACAGACTGTGGAAGGATTTGTGCCTAGATCTACTCGAGGAAGGAGGATATAGCGAGGTGCGCAGATCTCCTATCCTCTACGAAGTTGATTTTGAGGTTTTGTGCATGTAAGAAGATTGATCGAAGATAATAAATAAGATGAAGAGTTAGTGGATGTAGCCCCAGGGTGGGGGTGAACCACTTATATCCTGTGTTGTGAATGATTTGTGCTTTTTGGTTGTTCTTTTTTTTGAGTGATTCAATTCTTAGTGCGATGTTAGATGATAGATGAACTTGATAAGATATCTTAGTGTTGAATAATGTGAGTGAATGCTAGATCTGACCTCTATTGGTATGCTTAGTTCTTGAATCTATTGGATCTGTGTGGATATTGCGTTGATATGTTGTTAGGGTTTAGTTGCACTGTAAACTAAGACTGAATATTGATGAATCATAATTTCTATGTTCTCTGTTAAGGTGTTACAATCACAAATATTTGTCCCAGCTAAGGTTGCAAACACTGGAGTCATGCAACCACCCCTACCTCTACCTAGGGTGAGACTTCACCTGCTTCGTAGGTGTTGCTGAAAGGGCCGGTAGTTAGGGTTTTTTTGGTGGGTTGTTGTAGCATTGAACCCTAGGTCCACCCCTGTGCCAACGGTCAGGCTTTGTCAAAAACACTGAAAAGGTTATTCAAATTTTAAAAGAATTTGGTATATCATTAATTTTTTAAAATGTTTTAACATTTACCATTTCAAGTATCATTAATTTGAGAGTGTGTTTGAACAAGGAACCAAAGGATTTTAAAGTTATTTTTCTTCTCATACCACGAGGGATAAGAATTCGAAACCAAAACTCACTTGGCTCCATAACATCATAACTTGCTTGTCTAGTCTTCGATCAAAGAATTGTCAGTTGCATGGTGTAGAGAAAAAATAGGGATCTCTAATGGCTGGCCACTTTCCCATTCTTAATGTAAAATTGATAGTGTTCATAGTCAATGAAATCCAACCTGCATCCTTGGTGGGAAAGACAAGATGCATGTTTCGATACTTGCGGGTGTTGGAATTAGATTGTAATAGTTTTGTTAAGCTAGCAATCCTAAAACTCCTATAGGGTACTTTTTTTGGAGGTCAAAACTCATTTAGGTATAGAAATGTTTTTCACACTAAGACATTTTTAATGAAAGTCTAAGCCCTATTCAGAATGATTCTCTCCTTGAATTGAATTTTGTCTTCTCACCTTACATGTTTGTTAAATAGGATTTCAAGACATTGATTGAAACTAACATGATTCATTAGTAGTTGAAATATTTTAATCCATGAAAATAGTCTACTCACATCAAAACTCAATTCTAGGCCAACCAATGATGTAGAAATGCTTCAACGAGCCTAGAAAACGATTATAAAATTTTCACATAGGTCAGAGCCAGTAAAATTCAAGAAACACAAAATCATTTAAACTAGGGTGCATGTAGAGACAATTTTAAAATCACCAATAGAATTTAAGAAAAAAAATCAAAGGTTGTGATAATAGAAAACAAATTTTAGTGAAGTCTTGACATGTCACACATCCAAAATTTTGTGAATAATATGATACATCGACAGACACAAGTTATCACAAAATTTTGAATTTCTATAGAATGCAACATGTCTTCTCTTTGCAAAATTACAAAGTTCGCAAGTCTGTGACACAATAACACATGAATTGCTCACCTTTAAAACTTTCTCATTTTCTATACGCCTCACCTCATGATGAAAATAAATCTAGTTAGCACAATATTTAAATTATTCTAATATGTGACACATAGCACAACCTCAAGTTTCGGAGAAGTGTGATAATACCATATTTTTGAAACTAGAAAATAGTTGTGATAGTGCAATGAGGTAGAAATATGCCTATTTCACCCTTGGAAAATTTTCAATGGGATGATACACTGCATTGAAACAAGGATCATTGGACAAACCCCTTCTCACTTAATTCCAGTGATTCACTACAACCAAGTAGGAATTGTCTTACTCAATATGAAATTTCTCACTCTGACAATCATTCACATTTCATTTTTTTTTTCTGTCTCTTATCCCTATGGGAGATTCTGCATATAATTCCTTTCCCGTAACTCAAGCATAGGAATGATATGCCAAAAAATATCCATGGAAACATTGGACATAGAAGGCCTTCTTATAACCTTTTTTCAGGTAAACCCCTTCTTAATTTATCACGGATGGAAGGGATTTCATGCATAAAATTTCATGGGTATTTAAGGGTCCCAACTCTAGGATTGAAAATAATATATCCCTACCTTCAAATATTATGGGGACTAACATATGATTGATTTTAGGGTATTTAGGTGGAACACATATGAAGAATAAGGTACTTCAACACACCATCATCTCGTCTTGAGATGTCACTATTGTTATTTTTGTTAGATTAAACTTGACTTGGTGAAAGAGTCAATGTTTTTAGGTGAATCGTAGTGGTTTTGGGAACATGGTTTTTGTGACCCATGGTTTTAGATCACATGGATTGCATGTTATGAAATCCTTTAAAAGGATGGTGATACTCCATTGTAATGTGCCCGTGACTAGTGAAGTCTCACATGGTCGGGGCCAGGGTGTTGGTTAGATTGGACGGGTTTGGTTAAGGAACTAATAGATATATCAACTGGTTTTTCTCGATTTTGGGTTTTCCAAGATAAATCTTGTGCATGATTTATGTGTTTCTTTGTTATTGGTTGATTATTTTATTTCTCTCACATGTTTATTTTCTTTTCTTGTGGTATTAGATCAAGGCAAACCTAAACTCTCTAGTGAGAGTGGTTTTGATGATGGGATTCATGGAGAGAGAGACAAGGAACATGATTGAGGCTTGAGAAAGAGAATTTGATGGTGGAAAAGGAAAATCCCTAGATCATTAGCTCGCATGATGGCACTGGTCTTGGAGATGATAGTGTCGGTATTTTCCCAAGAGTCATGCAAGTATGTTTGGATGATGATACAGAATGACATGGTGCACATTTGGGGTTTGGATTTTCTTTTTGCCGATGCATGGGTGGCACAAATATGAGCAATGGAAAGGCTAGAGGATGGTGGCCTATGTGTCGGGATAATGATAATGAAAAAAATATTATGGAATTGAAAATATTTATTACATGTAAATGGGCATACGACTGTAATATCTGATTAGGCATATGTACCCCTAGTGACTACCGGTAAATTCTAGACATAAACCTAGGTGATACGGGGGAGAATGCGAAATTCCCGGATACCCTAGTTATAAACTTTGAAGGAGGGAAGTGAGAAGTGCAAACTCACTTGGCTAGTTTGGTTGAATTTGGTCCTGGTAAATCCCAAGTTAAGTTTAAAGGGGGAACTGTTAGGTTAAACTTGACTCGGTGAAAGAGTCAAAGTTGTTAGGTAAATAGTAGTGGTTTGGGGAACATGGTTTTGATGACCTGTGGTTTTAGAGACCATGGATTGCATATTATGAAATCCTTTAAAAGGATGGTGATACTCCATTGTAATGTTCCCATGAGCGGTGAAGGATCACTTGGTTGGGGCTTGGTTGACTTGGCAAGGTTTGGTCAAGGAAGTAATAGATCTATCAACTGGTTTTCTAGTATAAATCTCATGCATGATTTATGTGTTGCTATGTTCTTGGTTGATTATTTTATTTCTCTTGCATGTTTCTTTCCCTTTGAATTTTCTCTCTCAAAGACTATACTTCTGGTCTTATTCTTGTTAGTCTTTTGATTATTAATTTTGTTTTCTAATGAGATAGGTTATGTGGGCCTCACTTATTTTCAAAATATCATTTCCATCTCAATGTGGGGATTCTCGTGATTACTCTCTACACTTAATCCATAGAGTGTGAAATGCTTAATGCACATCCCTTATTAATTATTCCCAAGTACAAAGATTTCTTTGTTTGTAAATTCAACAAATAAATGAGAGGTGGAATTTTCCATGGTGACCAAGAGATAGAGGTATTTGGGGCATCACTAAATTGCATGACACTGAAAGATATGGATCTTGAAAATCATTTTTATGGAAGTCCATATTCTCTTTATTTTGTTTTAAATAACGTATTTAACATAATGGAAACTATATTTTTATTTCACTTATAACCTAACTAATGTGATTTTTTGTTGAAATAGATGAGCCACAAGATCTGGAAATGGCTTCCAAAAGACAAAGAAAATAGAAAGAATTAGTTATCAAAATGATCCTCAATAGATAAGAGTTATCAAAATCCAAAGCAGATGTGGGTACCCCAAGAATCTATGGAGAAACTTAGCATGGATGTAGGCACCGACTACAAGTAGGGAGAGTTGTACTATATTTTCAAAGAATAAATTTACCCATAACTTCCTCCTTCCCAGGGAAGTGAATCTCGACATTGGTGTATACTAGTTGATTAAGAAATCAAATTTACACAAAGTTGTAGCCAAACCTACAGTGTTTCCTTTCAATGAGGCCATATCATGGTTGATTAATCAAGAAGACACAAAAAATAGGTTCTTAAGGGACACCACAAGAAAATAAATTTCTTCCTTCTATCACTCATCCCTGGACATCTCCTATAAATTCCCTCAATCTCTTGTTGATCTCATGGAGGAATGGATCCTGCAATTCTCCTTGAATTATCATGATATTCTCAAAAGTTGGTGGATCAATCCAAGGGATTTCAAAGATTTGTGGTTGGGTACCTAGCCCATGAAACATCAAAGGACTCCATACAATATTGCAATGGAATTAATAAGTAGATTGTATGGTTAATAATATGCAACACAATTCAAGGAAGCATGGGTGCCATTAAGCTACAAGTCACCCAAATTGGGAAAAATATTAATTGGGAATTACTCTCAATGCCAATGAATCAAGTTATTTTCAAATCTTAAGCTTTTGTGATCAATATTATTGTTTAAAGAATTTTCCAGAGATTTCTCATCCATTTTAAAATTGAATTTTCGGACCAAACTATTGTTCCTGAGGATGGACCAAAATAGTTTGTTATGAAATTTTGATTTAAAATGGATTCAAAATCTCCAGAAAATTCTTCAAAATCAAGCTATTTTTAGAGCCAAGCACATAGCCCTTAGGATTTCACTTATGTAACATACTCAACCATTGAGTAACTTTCCTAGGGATGGGGCATCAAAATTTCTCTCTCCTTAATATCTCAGATCCTATGTCTAATGTCTTTATCCTCTTCTACTCACCCGTAGAATTCTAATGATTTCTACCAGGCTCAAATCTGAGCTTTTGGTTGCAGGTTATGTCTTCCCAAATTTCCTCAGGCATTCATTGGTTGAGGGCCACGTGGTGCCCACATGGATCCACCTCACACGTGTTGTTTCTAAGTTCCCTCCATGGTGGAATACCATCCACCATATGATCCGATGACTAGACTTAATCTCTTTCTCACATATCAGTTGTGGAGGAATTCAATTCTTCAAGCCTCTTTTCTATCTACACACGAGACCACCCGAAGTTCTGAACTTTCGAAGTCTCGTAAGCTTTCAATGTGGCTCTAGCCTTTGGGCCTTTCAGTATCTCTACGATACTACACCCAAAACCCTCCAGAGTCCCAGTCACTTCATCAACCCCTTTGGCTAGGAGAGCATGTACCACGAGTTGACATGTGGAAGGGCCAGGGGAGACACATGCCCTCATTGGGGGGTGACACATGTCACGTTCTAGTAGGTATATAGGATATGTGATATGCACGAATCCATGTGAACATGTGGCATGTCTATCATGGGTCCACGTCACCCTAGGTGACGTCACTGCGTCACTCACTGTTGGCACATAGGGGCAGATCCAGGGTTCAACGCTTCAACAATGCACAAAAAAAACCCTAACTACTGGCCCTTTCAGCAACACCTACGAAGCAGATGAAGTCTCACCCAAGGTAGAGGCAGGGGTGGTTGCAGGACTCCAGTGTCTACAACCTAGCTGGGACACAAATCTATGATTATACCACTTTAACAAAGCACTTAGCAGTTAACATTCATCAGTAATTAACCTTTATTCACATCGTAGATCCAAACCCTAATTACAGTGCAACCTAGTATTCTTCTAGATCTAACACATCTAAGCACTTAGCATAAGGAAAAAAATCAGATCTATCATTTATTCACATCACTAAGAACTAAGCTATTATATCAAATGCTTCCAACATACATAAAGATAACAACACTAAGCATAAATCACATCAAATGCACAAAGTAACCATAGCACAGGATATACGTGGTTCACCCCAGTGTGGGGCTACATCCACCAACTCTTCTCTTCTTTATTATCTTATGTCAATATCTTACAAGCATAGAGCCACCAGAACCCACTCTGTATAGGACAAGATATGTATGCGCACCTTGCTAGATCCTCCTTCCCCAAGCTAGGTTTAAGCACAAAAACTTCTTCAATCACTTGCACTTAGCTTTGCAAGTCTCAACATACACTATGCACAAATCCTCAAAACCCATTCCGCATAGGACAAGAGATCTGCGCGCACCTTGCCAGATCCTCCTTCCCTGAGTTAGATCACAGCACAAAGCCTTTCTTACAATCACTTGCACTTAGCTCTATAAATTCTCATGCACACAGTATGCACAAAGCTAACTCAATCACATAGATCCAACTACTTACATCACTTTCACTCAAAAAAATATAGCACTTAGCACCACATCCCCTTACTTGCATTGCCTATCTTTCTATTTATACATTACAAAAGGGGCCTAAACATGGGTAAACCCAAGGACCTACATCCCATACCCGTTACATAAACCCTAATCCCAAAAAATTCCCTAAAAAGGGGTCGAGATCCCACGATCTCTACTTCGATGTGTGATCTGCCTTTGACCAGCCCGTCGAAGTCCCAAAATAGGTCAAACATGACCAAGGATATCCAAAACTTGGTCAAGGGACAACAGGCCCTCAACACTCACCTATGACTCATCCCGAGTCACTCTGATATGGGTAACTCTGCCTCAAAATCCTCGATCTTGGCTCAAGTTGCTTCAACCTGTTTCTGTGCCAAGGCATCCTCCTCGACAAACTCTTGAATAACTGCCTCATTCATAGGTCCTTCTAAGTGTTTTTCTATCGAAGTGACTACTTTTTCTAGCTCTTCTCCTCGGCTTTCAATCTCCTCAAAAAGTACGCAAGTTGCATACTGGACTGGATTGAGCTTCTAAGTTACTTCCATGACTTTTCTTTGTATGGCATGGACCTGTTGCTGAGCCATGCATTGTTCTTCGAATATTTTCATCCTCTCAACTAATGACAGGAGTTTCAACTACACTTTTACTGTTGTTGCTTGTTGCTTTGCTTCCTAGAGCTGCGAATCCAGTGTCTTCAGTTCAGGGTCCTCAGTAAGGTTCTTATAATTCTGTGCACTGTGACTGCTTAGTTGTTTACATTCCATGGATAATTCTTTGATCCTTTCAACTGTTCTCCGTGCAGTTGCTTCTCTCTAGCCTTGCACTTCCTACGGAGTGCTTGGCACTGTTTGTAGCTCTAGTTCCGTGATTCTCTGTTGAAGCTGTTGAATGGATTTCGTGAGCTTTGCCGCTTGACTCTCCAACGGGTCTTCCTCCATTTTCTCTAAGCTTGTCACAGAGCAAATTTCTCTGTTGACTGCTTATTTAATTTTGATCTGCTCAGTTGTTCTTTCTTCTACTGCACAACTCGGTGTTGCTCTATGATTTTCTCTTATGATTGCTTCAAGGCCACGATAGCCTGTTCTTTTTCTTCCTACACATGACGAAGGTGAGCTTCGATCACATAAGCTACTTTGCACAGTTGGGTAGGCTCATCTCCCAACTCTGGTTCTTCTGGTGGCAAGGGCGCAATGGACATTGCGCGGCTGGAGTGAGGGGATTGTTGTACACCTTTCAGTTCTATCTCAATTATATCATACATGGCTTCATGTTTGGCTTCAGTTCTCTACAAAATATCTTCTGAGGCATATGATACAGCTGCGATAATGAAGTCAAATTCATCGACTGTGAGCACAGTCTGCAACTTCGGCTTAATTTCTTTGGACTTTTTCCGTGATGTAGGTTTCGTGGGGGAAACCTTTCTTTTCTTGGATGTCTCTACCTCTTCAAGGGGATTCCTAGGCGGTGTTACCTTGCCTTGATCCGGCTTGTATTCTTCCTCTTCTTTGTCCACTTCGTCATCTCCTCCTCCGTTGGGTGAATTTGATGCAGTCTTTGATGTGTTGTGTATTTCATGTACTTATTCCTTCTTTTTCTTCCTGCTATTGTTGGGTGCATCATACTCTTCGCGAGTAACCACCAGAATTCCAATGAGGTTGTAGTTGGACAGTTATGCTTGGTCGACTGGTATAAGGAACTTTGTGGGCAATTCCTTAGTGATTTCTTCTAGATCCTCCTCTATGAGCTTGTAGTAGGACTAAAGCTCTTCTTTACTTTCGTCTGCACATGTAGTAATATAAATAAAATGTTGATCTGTGCAGAACTTTATAAGGGGCCTGAACCTATCCAGCATGTTCGGTGTCATACAAGTGAATGAATCAATATCCCTCTTCAGTTCTAGGTAGTATGTATGGAATACTGCCTTCAACTGCCATTGTTTCCCCATATCGCTTAACTACTAGAGCGTGGTGAAATTTTCCGCTAGTGGCTCGAATGAATCAATGTCAGGGAAGGTCGCACCTTCCGACATATCCCAAGCAGTGAATGCAATGAGGATCAGTAGCCAGCTAAAATGGAACTCATATCCCTGATCCTGAGCTTCGCGAAAATCCAGTTCTAACTGATTGACTAGGTAACTAGCCCAGTTCATTTGTAGTCCTTCCATGCATTTTCCTATGAGGTCAACAACAAACCCTATGAACTGAATGGGTATGTTCTTTCTTACCAGCTTACTAGCAATCAACTGGAAAGCAAGGCGCATTGTGCCATTATGAATGGAGGCTACCTTGTAGCCTCACGTCCCTTTCTCTACATCCCCATAGGTGTATTTGATCTTCTGTGCCAGGGCGTGGTCTGCAACCTTCCCTAGATAAAAGTCTTGCAGGTCTAGTCCCTGCATTCTCAATCTGGTGATCCTATGGATCAGTGTTGGATCAATGATGATGCGTCTGTATAAACATAGATACCCTCCATGGAAGCACGACAGCAGGAGCTTTAAGCATGCATCAACCTCCTGGTGCCTTCAAAAATGTGGTATCTTCATCACGTTCAAGATAGTGGACCTCATGATGTCTATAGTCCACGGCTAGGGGATGATCTTTGACATTTTCCCCTTGGTATTGGTCAAATATCTATGAGGTGTGAGCATGCCAAATCTCTTGCAGTCTCCTAGGTTATAGTCACTGATCTTCAAGGTTGGAATCCTCTCCAACTACAGTTTGACTGCATTTATTCCCTTCAAAAGGTACATAGTGATGAATGTGTAGTCGAAATCCATCGGGACATTATCACGACTCACCACACTGGCCAAGGTTGGGATGTAGTCGGGTAGGATGGATGGAATTAGCTTCGCATTCACCAAGTCATCACGATGCTTGGTTATTTTCTCGATCGCACCTCGGGATGGTTTAGATCCACGAGAAGTCGATGAACAGGCTTTCACTCCTTGCATCGATGAGGCTTAGATTCCTGTGGACATCACCTTCTCAGCCATGAGGTATATTAGAATCTCTTCAATATCTTTCTTCGTTACGCTAACTTCGTCTGACATGCACACTCGAGATTTGATATCTCAGGTCAGTGAACAATACTCAATGTGACAAAATGGATGGCGAGGTCTCAATGATCACTGCATGAAATCAACTAGTTCTCTGTGGGATCGGATAATCACAATTGGAAAAAGTATTTTCAGTGGAACGTTCGACAGGATAAATAGATAACACCGTAACAGTTTCTTTTAACGGGTCGCAAATCCTTATTCAATGCAATTCCATCCGTTATGGCACGGTCGCAACAGTCCAATGGCGAACTTTCGGGCCATAACTGCTTTCCTAACCGTTCAGGAGCGTCAATCGAATGTTAATAATGCCTCCAATGGTCATATTGCTTTGCCATGGAAAAGTGTCATTTTGTGCTATACTGATATTCCGACGAAGTTCAAATTCTGGAAACCTTCCTTCTGTGAAGTTCTTTCTAGAGCTTCTTATAATCTTTCTAACTTAGCTTTCTTCTTGCTGAGATTTATGGCCTTCTTTCCTATGATCTGAGTTATTGGTTTCCTCTTTCCATTATCATTCTGATCTCATCTTGGAATGATAACTTTGCACTAGGGAGGATCTTTCATAGGGTTCAAGGGTAATATTTCTTCTCTTTATGGGGTAGGTGCTCTACTGTCTTGTACAGACAGGTGGCTCCATTCTTCCCGTGTCCTTTCAACTTCGACATCCATATCTTCAGTATTTAGTAGCTTTGACTGGTTCTCTTGTTCTTCCAGTAAGTGTGCTATTCTCCTAGCCATGAAATCTCTTAGTTCTTTATTTTTCTATTCTAGGTCCTCCTCTTCTTGTTTCCTTCTTATCTGATCTTTCTGAATCCAGGTTTTTCCTAGCAAAATAACAAATGGGGCATTGTTCTCAACAAACTTAACGATCTCAAATTATTATTCTATCAAAGTGCTATGAGCACTCATAGATATATGGGTAAGTCTTCCACATAGGGTTATCATCTTTCCTCTAAATAATCTTATTCCTCCTAGTGAAGGAACCATAGCAGGCTTTCCCAAAATTTCCCAAGTTCATTCTGTCATGATATTCACCTGTGTTTCCTCATCCAGGACATAATCTATGTTGAAGTTTCCTATTCTTGTTTCTATGTACTCTTTCTCTTTTAAAACCTTTGATAAGTTGATTTTTTTTGGTCATTCAAGGTTTCTTTCATCTGTAGTAATGAAGTTTTTGATTCTTTCTAGGGTTCTATCTTATCCTTAGTGTCTTGGTCTGTCTCATAGTTTTCTTGTTTCATATTCATCTTTTCAACTTTAGCAATCATTCTGGGACAATCCAAAACTTCATGGTCCATAGCTTTACAACAAAGACAACTATGTCTTCTACCAAGGCATTCCTTAGCAATATGTCCTGGTCTTATGCAATTGTAACACGGGGTTAATCCTCTCTTTCTCTTGAATGATCCCCAATCTTTCCTGTACTGTGCATTGCGATCGCAGTAACTAACCTGCAAAAAATTCTTTCTAGGATCCTGCATCCATTTGTTAGTCCAAACATTTTTTCTATGCATAGGAATAACATATCTTTCATTATTTCTATCAGATCTATTCATATCAAATATTCTTTCTTCTAACTGTGCCCTAGTTTTTAGAATAGAACAAAATTTATCAAACATACCTAGATTCATTCTTTCGAAACAAAACTTTTCACTTATATTACCTTTCTCAGAGCACAAATCTTTTAGATCTTACCTTTTCTTCAGATCAGAGCTTTGCAATTCAAGTAGAATACTGTGCATTGGGGCAGCAGATCTACGCACAAATATTTTACTTTTCCTCAGTTCCCAATAATCACAATTTCATTTCCCAGTAATGGAACCATTTGTTGGCACACAAGGGAAGACCGAGGGTTTAACGCTTCAACAACACACCAAAAAAACCCTAACTACTGGCCCTTTCGGCAACACTTGCAAAGCAAATGAAGTCTCACCCGAATTAGAGGCAAGGATGGTTGCAGGACTCCAGTTTCTACAACCTAGATGGGACACATATATGTGATTATAACACTTTAACAAAGCACTTAGCAGTTAACATTCATCAGTAATTAACCTTTATTCACATCGCATATCCAAACCCTAATTATAAATCAGTGTAGTATTCTACCAAATCTAACAAATCTAAGCACTTAGCATAAAGAAACAGATCATATCTAGCACTTATTCACATCACTAAGCACTAAGATATTATATCAGATGTTTCTAACATACATAAAGATAACAACACTAAGCATAAATCACATCAAATGCACAAAGCAACCATAACACATGATATATGTGGTTCACCCCATTATGGGGCTATGTCCACCAACGCTTCTCTTCTTTATTATCTTCTTTCAATATCCTACAAGCACAGAGCCACCATAACCCACTCCACATAGGACATGAGATCTGAGAACACCTCTCTAGATCCTCCTTCCCCGAGCTAGGTTTAAGCACAAAGCCTTCTACAATAACTTTCACTTAGCTCTACAAGTCTCAACATACACTATGCACAAAGCCTCATAACCCACTCTCCATAGGACAGGAGATCTGCGTGCACCTCGCCAGATCCTCCTTCCCCAAGTTAGATCACAACACAAAGCCTTTCTTACAATCACTTTCACATAGCTTTGCAAGTTCTCATGCACACAATATGCACAAATATAACTCAAATATCACATTGATCCAGCTACTTACATCACTTGCACTCAGCACAATATAGCACTTAGCACCACATCCCCCTACTTACATCTCCTATATTTCTATTTATACATTACAAAAGGGGCCTAAACATGGGTAAACCCATGGGCTAACATCCCATACACGTTACATAAACCCTAATCCCAAAAGTTTCCCTAAAGACAGGCCCAAATCCCGCAATCTCTGCTTCGACCAGCCTGTTGAAGCCCCAAAATAGGTCAAACATGACCAAGGATATCCAAAAATTGGTCAAGGGAAAACACTCACTCCAGACTGAAAACCATCTAACATCCCTCATATCTCAAGGTCAAGATCTGGACACGTAGACCCATAGATATAAGGCTCTCATCACTTCGGGGGTTCTGCATTTGAGAGTTTTGCGATGCAAAATCCTCCTTTCTTCCGAAGTTGGTCAACGTCGAGTTAACTACATCATAGATCCGATGACTAGGAGAGAACCTGAAGGATCCCTAGATCAATGCTCCTGGTCACTTCACATCTCTGGCCTTCGGGGGTTTTGGCTTCACTACCACTCCATTTTCCCAAACCAAGACTTCATCGAAGTAATATGTGCGGGTCCCTTCTCCTGAATGATTAGAGGGTAGATGGGGCTCCTAACAATCTCCCCCAAATATACGTCTCTCCTTCACTTCATAACTTCGGCGTTCGGGGAGTTTGATGCTATATCATCTCCATCCTCCCAAAGTGGAACCTCGTCAAAGTGCCATATGCGAAACCTTCCACTAGACGATTGGACGGTCGAGAAGGGGCCCCAACAGACTCCCCAAATCAATGACTCACAACCTTTCGTGACTCTTGAATTCAGGTAATTTTGATAGTTGTGAATTTTGACATCCCAAGGCTTCGATATCCCACAGCTCTGAAGCCATCAAGTGCTAGCTCCTTTCAGACTTAGCACATGGTTCCCAGACCCTGGTCAGATGGACCTCTGATGACTCTTAGGCTATAATATCTACTCTTAGCTAGGATTTATTTAAGGTCGTGGGTGCGATCCTAAGGTCTCTTAGGCTATTGGTTTGATGGAAGCACCTTCCTAGTTCAAAGAACTTTAAGTTCTAAAACAGGGCGGGGTAATCTCTTGGAATTATCGAGACGATGGCAGTTCCAAGAGGCTTTCTATGACTCTATAACTGTGAGGTAACTCCCTTGGGAAAACACCTTCGAGGGTTAAACTGGAGCATATGGAAAATCAAGCAGAAGAATAAGTCCTCAAGGAGATAAATACATACACATCACTTGATCAATCAATACAGAGGCCAATCTTAAATGTATACATACATGCACACATTCATTATTCCATTTCAGAGCACAAAGAATGAAAACACTTATCAGAACCAAAAGATGTGATGCAGATGTTGAAAGGGGTTCTCATTTCCACCCAACCATAGGCTCAGTCACTCCTAACGGATTTACCATTGGCCACCCCCGAGCTAGGCCACGATGCTCTGAGATTGAATATTTTCTTACATCTCAACGAAAGTTAGGGACAAAGGTTACTCTCCTTGTCCTGACTCAGTAATAGATAGGGATGAAGGTTACTCTCCTTCTCCCGAATCAATCATAGATAGGGACGAAGGTTACTCTCCTTCTCCCAACTCAGTCTCTATTTTGTATGATCAGAACTTACTCTTTTTCACAATTCTTTCTCAAACCTGAGAGCTTAGTCTCTCATCTCTAAACTCTT
>ML838040.1:63646-74838 GCA_009831015.1 Picea engelmannii | reverse complement strand
CTTTTTAATCATCATATCTCCTCTTGGATGCATTTCCCATTTTAGGATAGCCTTTCTCTTCTTACTGAAAATATAATTGGAAGGAGGAATCTCATCTCTAGAAATAGGCTCAAGATCACTTACGTATAGAGCTCCCTCTTGGGGGTTTCCATAAGTAGACTGCAATGGAGTCAAAGAGGTAATGGGACTTCCAAGTTTTGTCGATGCTGTTCCTCCTACTTTTTTGGGAATGTTCTCAAGGATTTATGAGGATATTTCCAACTCTTTTCCTTTCCCTACCTCTAATTTTTCTGTGTGAGGAACTTCTGTTTCTTGTGGAGGTAATTTAATTTCCTTCATTTTTCCACTTGTATTTGCTTTATCCTGTACATCTGTTTCAAAACCTGGAGGAGGCCCTTCCTACTCTAGAGGAGGGGTCGTGGACTCACCCTGCAAGATATTTGTCAAACAACTTCGCCTATGACTTTGGAAAGACAGGAAACCAGTCTGTAAATCGGGTGATATGACCCGTACCCTATTCAATACCTCTTCATAAGTTTTAACCTCCTTGAATATATCATCATAAAAAGATTGTTCATGTTCATAATCTTTCAAATTACAGTTCATCAAATGTCTTCTTACTAATTGATAAGGGTCATGCTTTCTGTGCTCAATATCTACTAGTTTTATCTCCTCTAATGCCTCAACTTCCACTTTAGAATGGCCAAGGTTTAGTAATGAAAATTTCCTGACATACACAGGGAAGATTGGCCAGGATTTTTTTGGAGCTACCTTTAGCTTTATCCCAATACCACCTTTCACTATTTGATATGCTACCTCCCTCAATACCAGTCTGTCCAGGAGGAATTTAGGAAGTGCGTGAGGGGGAATTGAGAACCCATAAATCCTAATGTAAGAGAAGTTTTCTTCCACAAACCAGTCAGCTATTTCTTTGAGATTTTCTGAGACTGCCTCAGAAATGCAAGGGCGTTCACAACCATAAAATTTTTTATGCATTGGAATTATTACGAAATGAAAAATTTCATAAAATGCATTCTTATCATTTTCTTCCCAAAGTGCAGAATGATACTCATGAATGGGCTCGGGGCAAGTTATGTTCCAACTCCAATTCATTAGGGGAAATGGAGTCACAAAGCAAATCACATCCATGATGTATGTCGACATATAAAAAGCCACTGGCTGACCTTTAGATCTTGCAACTTTGTAGTTCAATATTTTTTGTGCTAGGTTATCCGACAAAATCTTACTCCAGTTAAAAGTGTATCCTTCTGAAGATTCTTCTAAAGAGGGCACCCAATCTGCAGGAAAATGATAGGGATTCGTTTTCCCGAAAAGTCTACACAACATAATGGCTTCATAGACCATATACTCGTTCAAATACACCATGGCATAAACCCCATGGGTATTGGCCCTAAACTTTGATGGACATCTCCACCATTCCATAATTAAATCCAAATAAGTTTGGTCAGTCTCAGTACACTCCTTCCTTTGAAATTCAACTAAAAACTCAACATTATAAATATACTTAGGATTTGGCAAGAGTTTATACATTACTTTTATATGCTCTGGCCTGAATGAGCCAACAATGACCCCTTGATCATTCAAAATGCTTCTTGTTGGGATATCAACCTTCTCCAAGGCCCAATTGATCATGTCGTTGTATGCCATAAGCCGAGGGTGCGTTGCGATTTTATGAAGATTTGATTCTGGTATATCCTGAAAGTGATTTTCGGAATCAGTAGGAGAATTCTTGATTTTGTCCTCTAGGAGTTCATATATTTGTCTCCAGGATTTAATTGAGTCGATGGCATGTGGAGTTGTGTCGGATATGAATCTCCTTCTGGGTTACGCATCTCCTCTGTATCATCACTCTTCTTCAGTGATTTTTTCAGTGCCATGACTTTATGTTAGCTGGAAAACCTGTCACAGAGAAGGGGTGTATGAGCTTGACTGAAATCTTCTTACGCTTGATGGTATGAAACAAAATATGTTGTGAAACTTAGGCCTTCAAACTCTCTTTTAATTCATTTAACGATGAAGGGACTGACACAACTGACAAGAATTCAATATATTTAATGCAATAGATATTTACTAAGATACGCATTAGTGTCACATATCACCAGTTATTCTTTATTTAAGTGGCCGCATTTTAGCGCTTTTGAATTCAAAATTCGGAACATTTCATTCAATTGGAAACCAAAACGTGAACAAAACCTAAAAAAATTGATTTTCATTAATCATGCTTTTAAAACAGAGTTAATTTAGACTAATCACAGATTAAGAGTCAAGATTTCATGTTTTAGGATTTCGAGGATCGAGTTGACAAGAGGTATGTTATCACTGAATCCCAATTTCCAAAATCACCAAATCACGACAATATTAAATTAAGACTTAAATTCGTTTTAGCAAAATCATTGATCGGTATTAAGCGTTTCGGGATTTCGGGGATTGTGTTGACAGGAAGTATGTCATCGATGAATCCCAATTTTCGAAATTACGAAATCATTAACTTAAGCCATGAATTTTCATTTAGTGAATTAATTAATCAGGATTAAGGACTGACCTCCAAAACAAGATTAATTTAGACTAACACAGATAATTGATCGGGATTTCCCGTTTCAGGATTTCGGGGATCATGTTGACAAGAGGTATGTTATCGCTACATCCCGATTTCCGAAATTGTGAAACAATTAATTTGCTCTTTGATAATTATTTATTTCAACTTTTTGGGAAATTGGGGATCGGGATTTCACGATTTGATATGTATTAAACCTATGTTCTTAAAAAACCCCAAGTCCTAAAAACCCCTTCTTTTATTAGTCTGATTTTCTGCCTTTTATTATTATTAGAATAAAATCTGTCGAGATTTCGGCACCGACCCTTTGGAAATGTAAGTGAGGATTATGCTTCATGAAAAGATGAAACCTGAAAAAGGAAGGTTTAAGTTTTGAAGATGAAAAATTTAATATATGTTTCAACACCATCTCTGCTCAAGATTTCCCTTCTAGTGGTTAAACTGTTATGAAGGCAACCTACTCTGATACCAATTGTTGATACTGAGAGGGGGGTGAATCAGTATCAAGTAAAATTTTAAAAACTTTTTGTACTCATACTTAAACCATTCAAGTATATCCAATTAGCAATGAACAATAGTAGAAGAGCTACACTGATACACTACAATACACCATGCACAATATATGAGAAATAATCAATAGTTATTGTTCAAGGGAAGTAATGACTTCCAAGGGAAGCTACAACTTCCAAGTTCAAGGGAGGGATGAACCTCCAAGGGAAGATACAATCCTCCACAATAAAGAGGGGGTTAAACACTCTATCCTTGCCCCTTCCCTCCACCCAAGAGAATACAAAATATAATAAGCCTTACATCACCATATCACTGATAATATCATCACTGGAACATAACCATACTTAGAAACCTGAACCAGATGCTAAGAGCTGCCTTCTTTCCCAAGCATTTTTTCATGTATGCTACCTGTTATACTGATAGCTCACCTATGTACGCACCCTAATACACTGATAGCTCACATATGTATGCACCCTAATACACTGATAGCTCGCATATGTACACACCGTAATACACTGATAGCCTACGTACACCTCAAAACACTAGGGTTTTCGTGATTATGAAACTTCCGGTCCTTTCAGACTTCGCCACCTCAGACTTACTCCACGCTAAATTCAACACATACTCCTAGCACAAGTGTAGACCCACTTATGCTAGCTCCATCACACTTGATTGGATGAAAAAATGATGTATATTCAATGTGTATTTGTACTTGTTGTGACACTGCCTTTTGTCATTAGGGTCGACCTGACTCTTTCTTATTTTGTAGTTTATCTTTCGGGTCGACCTGTACTTCTTTGTTCAGTTCACTTTTTCATCTTCAAAAATTCATTTCTCCTCAACAATGAGGATCCATGTGATGTTCCACCTACCACCAGAAACAACATGATGTATACTATCCATCCATGTGTGTTGTATCTGCATGTGCACTATCCTTCATGTCCAAATATATTCATCAATATTGGGGTACAAAACCAATGACTAGGGTTGACATCAATGACAACAACCAATCTTCCAACAACACCTCTTATCCAACATTTCCAATACTTCACATTTTTCCTTTGGTCCATGGCCTAATTATTCCTTCGACGAAGAGCGTTGAGGTGACACACCCCCCTCCAAAGTATTCAAATCCACATTGCATGGGAACCACCTATAATTTTATTCTCTTTTCCTTCACAACATCATCCCATCAGAGTATCAAAAACTCCCTTCACTTCTTTTGCCTCATTGTTTATCTCCTCCCTTCTAGAAGGCCAAAACTCCGAAGAAGCAATTATGGGAGTTGGGGTGTCACTCTGATTTCCCTTGTGGAGCTCGTCTATTGGTTTCCCTTCTTCATAAGGTCAAATGACCTTAGTATGCTACAAGAGTCCGTGGAATTCAATGTATAACTCCAATGTGTAATGGATTTTTAATGCTTTTCTTCACTATCATGTGGTAGGGGGTCATTGGCCGTGGTGTTGTCCCATGTTGTCCCTTATATTTGGGTTGGAGGGCGAAGAGGTTTCACCCCTTCCATTTCTTTTCCCTCGTATTGACATGGCCCCTTCTCTTTTCCTTCACGACATCAATCCATTGGAGTATCAAAAACATCCCTCTGCTTCCTATATCTCGTTGTTTATCTCCATTTTTGAAGGCCAAGGTCCCAATAATTAGTTATGGGATATAGGATGTCACCATGATTTCCCTCATGGATCTTGTTCACTTGTTTCCCTTCTTTGAAAGTCCAAACAAACCCAAGGTTTTCTACACGAGTCTTTGTGGAATTCAGTTTCTAACTTGTGAAATGGATTTTTAGTGCTTTTCTTCTTGCCACATGGTAGGTTCTCATTAGTTGTGGTGTTGACCCATGTTGTCCATTTTCTTTGGGGTGGAGGGGGAAGAGGCTTCACTTCTTTCTTGGCCTTACCTTACTCTGCCCCCACATTGACATGGTCTTTCCATGTCTTATTTGATGCAAAGGGAATAGGTAACTGCCTCTTCCCTTTTACTATGCTCCTTGCTATGCCCCAACATTAAATTTGGATTAGTTGATTTCCTTTAAGGTGGAGGGAAGAGGGACACCTCTTATCCAACATTTCCAATAATTCACATTTTTCCTTTGGCCCATGGCCTAATTCTTCCTTTGATGAAGAGTGTTGAGGTGACACACCTACCTCTAAAGTATTCAAAGCCACATTGCATGGGAACCACCTATAATACAGAGGGTAGGAGATGGGCTCCACATGCCTCAAGACTTTGGATTGTATCAATAGTGATGTAGAGGGTGGGGGGTGGACTCCTTGTTCCTCAAGATTTTGGCTTGCATCCTTCAAAGACTTAGCCAAAAGTTGAAGAATTTAACACAAGTTCGTAGTCTTGGTCTCTAGCCTACAACTTTGTGTGAACAAAGAACATGATGGCTTGTAGCCTATTCTTGCCACGAAGGCTCTAACATTCCTTAAAGAGGTTCTTAATAAAAATTCAACGAAGATTTAATATGATTTCTACCAATAAAAGTGGGAAAGACATTCTATAGTGCAAAATCTATTCCATGTGTGAAAAATGGCATTAATGCACTATTGGTTAACCCTAGCTTCTAAGCTCTTCCTCTTCTATCCACTACTTGAACTTAGCTCACAATTCATTGTAGATTCTAGATTCCACTTCAAGGATCCATTTAGGTTCAAGGGATGATCAAGTTTATTGCTATCCTTCAGTTCCTCCAGCCTCCCAAATGGGTAGGACCCACTTGAGAACCGATGTATTAAAAGGTCTAAATAACTATGAGGTAATGCCTCCTACATCTAGTTCCCAGACCTATTAGAAATGTGCATCCTACCAAAAGATGAGAGGATATCAAGATATTGAGGGACTGTTCCAACCTCCGGTACCCCAACATCCCAATGAGGTAGGACTACTAGAGACATGGAGGAAGAAAACATATATGATAAATTTTGGATGTTCGATTTCTCCAATGGTTTGAACCCTTTGCATGCATAGCACTAGGGAAAATCCTTATTGGTAAATATTCATCGGGGTTTCGATTCTCTAGTGGGTAGGACCCATTGAGAGAGTTGTGAACCTTTGAAGAGATAGAGACATGTATAGCTTCCAAATGGGTAGGATCCATGGGGGATGTGGTGTATTGAAGTGAAACCTTTGATGGAAACCCTCTCGAGATTCATTCCCTTGGTTAGTAGGACCCACTCAAGATCCTTGAATCTGTGAATGAGGAAAATAACAATGATCCATTAGATGCCTTGGTCTCATAGTGTGTTGGACTCACTAGGGTAGTGGATCAACGAGAAGGAGAAGAAGAGTTATTTTTCCATTGCTCAAAATACATAATGATATATCCAAATATCATGGATTCTTTCCCACTTCAAGAATATAAAATATACTCAATCCATTTTGTAATGATGCATTCTAGGAGTTTGGTGACTAGGTAGAAATGTCACACTTGGAGGCATGCTCCTCTAGCAAGATGACCCATTAGTTTTCCAAGGTGTGGTGAATTCATTCATTATTTGAATGTCGAACAAGAAAAAGAAAGGGGGTTCTTCTCATACTAAGAATATCAAACCCTAAAGAAAGAAGGTGAGGGAATACGAGGGCACGAGATAGATTGGACTCTATAAGTTGATACTAGATTTTGAGAGTACCCTTCGGAAGGGACAAGACCTCATTTGTTAAAGAATGTGTAGATTGATTATGATCCTTGAGGACTTGGTTGAAATATACCAAGGTGAAGAGCCTAATAAGATTCAAACAACAATGCAGATTTTTGTTAATCCGATGATTTTTTATATTGGATTTACAAAGGATTGTCTCAACAATCACTTGAGAAGCCCCAATACAAATGGTTTCTTATGAGGTAACTTCCTTTTTATTATTTAGGCCTTTTCTTGTGACCAAATACTCCTCCATTGTTTCGTTAGAGATATTTATGTTCCATTAGAATTTTGCAAATATTCTCATCATAGGATTGGAAATTACTCCTCTAGTATAACATGACCATGATTCCTTTTTGTCACACCATTGAATAAAATAATAATTTTTCTCTTAGCATGCACCCATTTAGATATGTCATTTTGTTTGGTGGAGGGGGCGAGGTTGATATTGAAGATGCACTCTATTCACATAGCAATGTTCATTTGATGAGGAGGCCCAATCTAGAAGTTGTCAAGAAGAGATCAAACTCTTTTCCTATTAATCTAAAGGACCAATGTCTATTTGCCTTGATAGGTGACAATCATTGTCTCTCTTTGTAAGGTAACAATTGAATTTTTGATTATATTAGCAAGCTTTCAGATTTTATTGAAAATGAGGTCAGTTTTGTTAACCAAAATTTCCAATGGATATATTTAGGTAAAAAATACTAGAGAGACTTTAATATGGGCTTCCCCTTAAAGGACCAAGGATACAATGAGTACCAACCTTTGAATATGTGATCCTAAGAGGGGTATGCTTGATGATGGGGCCTTGATCTCTGAAAGCATTTCATTCTAGATCAAGATTGTGAAGGGACACTCTAGGAATATGAAAGTTTAGGTCTCTATGTTTTATTTACATAGCACACACCAAAATGACCATATTATCCTCAATTAGAAGTTTTAGACAAGCCATTAATGAAAGTAATTTTTTCATCTTTGGAATGGACACTAATAACCATAATTTCTTCCATTTTATATTTGGGAGGGTTTTAGGAGTGTTGATTATGGTGGCGACATACCCTTCACCATATATTGACCCATTGACATTCCACGAGAGAGGAATCCATTTGCTCCTGAATTGATTGGAGATGATCCTTTTTTTTCCAAAGGAAAAAAAAAACGTAACTTTTATGAAAAGAAATAAAAATTACATTTTGAATAATGCATGCAGAAAACATGCATTTAGTCTGGAAAAATATTTCAACCGACACACAAAAAATGGCCCTCTAAAAGAGCCCCCCCAAAACTTGAAATATACATTAAAAATTAGCCACAAAACTTACCCAAGAAGAAACAACAGAGGTAGACTAGAAGAAATCCTAGACAAACCAGGTTAGAGTGGAAAAAAATCCCTCAAGATCCAAAACCAGAGGGACATCAAAACATGAAAACTGCAACCTTGGAAGAGAAAGCCAGAAACTGCATGCCCAAACAGGACCTCAAAGTGCTAACCATGGGATCAAAATCAACACTGCACGCCCAAAAAGAAAGGACCTCAAAGCTCTGACCCAAACGCCAAAAAGGAAGCAAAAACCCCATCATCCACTCCACAAAGAACCAGAGCATGAGAGGAGTGCAGAGACCCCCCAACCACCGAGGCCTATGGGAAAACCATGACATTGCATCAATCCCTGAATGAACTAGAAGGGATGATATTAGAAAGATCCACCCAGAAAGAAAACAACTAAAAAACCCTTGCACGCACAAATGGATGCAACATCAATAGACCGACATCCCATTGAAGACAAAACACATTTCAAAAGATCAGATCTGGAGCATAAACAAGGAGAAACCACTTAAAAGAACCAGAACAAGGACGACAAACCCACATTCGAAGCAACACACCGGAAGCAGATTTGCACCCGGGATATCACGACCGCCCAACAACACACTAGAAGAAACATACCAGATCCACGCTAGAGGGAGCACGACCACTGCAAGAAAGAAACTCCTGGAGTCCATCGAGCCCGAGTGGATAGGCAAAGGGGAAGACACAGAAGTAGGAGGATGAGTGCCCACGCAGATGCCTACGACCAGGGATGCGGCTAGGGAAACACTAGCAACAGAGCTCCCTAAATATCAACCTTAGTTAATAGAGAGAAAAATGAAAAATCCCAATTGGAGATGATCCTTTAAGGGATACCATCAAATATTTCTAGATATGAGACAAATTTTGGGGGAGGTTAGGAGGGTGTTTCCATCCTGACCATAGAAAGGGGTTTCCTTCCTTCTTAATCAGAAGGTATTCTTGAGAATTTGTTCCTTTGCTAGAAATATAGACTCTAAGAGGAGAAATATTTGTTCTTTGGCTCAAGAGGGGATTTCCATTATTGAGTCAGTCCAAATGTTAATGGACCATAAATGATATTAAGATAAGATAAGATAATTTTGTTAATGTATGAAAAATGACCACAAATAGCTCAATGGGATTGCTAAGTACGTAAGTGAAAATACAAAGTGGGAGTGCTAAAGTAGCTCTTCGAAAATCATGGTATAAGTAATTATAGCCTATGTCGAGAAATATTCAAAGTCTAAGACCTAACAACATGGAGTAGTGAAACAAAGTGATGATGCACACACATGCAAGTATTGCAGAGAATAGAAGGTCAAGATCCATTGGACTTCCCGGGGGACAATCAACATCCACTGATGTGTTGTCACCTAACATTTGAGGTTGAGGGGAAGAAACTCTTGATAGATCACCAGTGGGATGATCTAGAAGATCATGAAGATATGGTATGAGATGTGTCTCAGTATTTGGATGATAAAGCCAATGACTAAGACCTGGGTGATGTAACCTTACTACTGGTGAGGTGTGAGTCATCTCGGGATATAAGGAAACATGATAGTAGACATTTTTTCTAGATACAATTGGGTGAGATGTTTTGAAACGTCCGAAACATGACCGCAAGGGTCTAGCTAGTTAAGTGTCGATGGCATCCCAGAGTCTCACAAATATGATGTCTGATTTAGTGCCAATGTATTCGTGCTTGTATCTGCTAGAACCACTTGAAATAAATCTGTAATTTGTCGGTTTGGGTCTGGAAAGGGAGGAGTTTGTAAGATTTGAATGCAAAGGCCTCTCTTATGTACAAAGCCAATCATCTGTGGTACGCGAAACAAAAGAAATTGGATAGATAGAGAGTTTCAAGACTCTCTGAAAAGGTAGTAAAACCATCCTCTAATATCGTAATTGATGGGGCACTTAAATATGAAGTGATCCTTGTCTTCGTCTCATGAAGATGGCATAGCTAACAGATCTTGTCCCCCAAGGTATGGTGGTCGGTTTGGACTTGAAGATGATAAAAACCAACTCGAAACTTCCCAAGGGGGATCCATAGAACATACATCCAACGCAAAATCTTATAGGGGGGCTAAACAATAAATCCATCTCTCAGCTCTAGAAAGTGCTCTACATATAAGGTCATCTTGGGGCTTAGCTCACTTGGAGGATCAACCCATGTAACATGAATAAACTATCCAATGATGTTATCTCTAATGATCCTATTCAATTCTTGCATATTCAACAAGAGTTGACCAAGGGCATCAACAAAGACATGGGGAAACAATTGGTTGAGATACCAATCCACTAAATAAGACATGTGGCCTTTGCAAACCAATAATGAACTTAACCAGAGGAGGAGACCCAATCTAAAAGTTGCCACTCTTCTTCTTTTTATCAAAAGGACCAATGTCTATTTTCCCTTGATAGTTGACAATAACTTTCTCTCTTAATAGGGTAACAATGGAAAATTTGATTCTATCAATGAGCTTACGATGTTATTGAAAATGATATCATTTTTGTTAAGACAAATTTTGAAATATTAGATATATTTGGATAAAATTGATGAGTCTTTATATAGGTTTTTCCTCCAGGTAACAAGGATATGATGAGTACCAACCTTCAAATATATGATCAAAAGAGAGGGTATGCTTAACAAGGTGACCTTGATCTTTGAAAGCAATGCATTCTAGACCAATATTTTGACGAGGCACTCTAGGAAGAGGTGAGTTTAGGTCTTTGTATTCTTTACATAACACACGACAAAGTGAACTACTTGACGATAACTCTCTAGAGTTATCGGTTTTTAGAGGTCACATTTAGTGGCTATTTTTACCTTCGAATCAAAAAGTGGTGCTCCCAAAATCACCACTTTTTTTTCTCAAGGTTAAAATTACAACTTGTTTGGAACGGTGGCCTTGGCATCCCATACCATTGTAGACCAAAACTTTAAAATCAACCCCCAAATCGAAAAGTGATGCTACCAGAATCACCCTTTTCTTTTTCAAGGTTAAAATTACGACTTGTTTGGAATGGTGAATTCGACAATCAATACCAATGTGACCAAAAACTTAAAATAATCCCCAAATAGAAAAAAAAAACCAAAAAAAAATCCAAAAAAAAATCC
>ML838040.1:40465-56211 GCA_009831015.1 Picea engelmannii | reverse complement strand
CTAATATTTAATCAAGAATTTCTCTTAAAAATGCTTAAAAATAAATAATATTTGGAAAATATAAATGAGGCCCATTAATGGTGAACAATAGGGAAAATGAAGTGACATGGTGGTGAATAATGAGTGATATAATGGAAGCATAGGTGAAAAATGTATGGTAATGAGTGATATTTGTATGACGTTTTGAAGCCCAAACAGGTAGCTTGAAGGAACAATTAGAATATTATGAGAAATTGAAAGAAGAATTGGATTACACAAAAGGGGAGCTATTATTGACAACAAAAAAGTTGAAGAAGTTCGAAAAAAACACTGAAAAATTAGATGAGATCCTTAGCATTCAAAGATCTCCAAATGACAAAATAGGACTAGGATACAATGACAGTTTGAACACAACAAAACAAGAGAAGGAATATGAAAAGGATGAAACCAACACTCCAAAGCAAGTTGAACAACAATATAGAAGACTAGAATTCAGAAGGAATGAAACATTAAGAATATCCTCTCCCATCAGGTATGAAAGCAATAACTATGAAGGAAACTACAAAACAATAGATCGTAAACCCAGATGGAATACACCACAAAGAATATCACTTACTCCCAGGTATCAAAATTTCTTTCTTGGACATTGTTATACTTGTGGAAATTTTGGACACGAGGCAATCAATTGTAGAATCAATGAAGGAATAACTACACAAGATACATGAATGGTGCAAATAGTAGATATGAAAATGTTTGCAGACCTGTAAACATAAATTATAATCCATTTAACCCATTAATGGATCAAAATATGGTATGCTACAAGTGCAATAATCTTGGTCACAAAGCATGAGATTGCAAAGAGATGAAGGAAGATAATCCTATGCCAAATATCCCTATACCAACTACAACATGGAAAAGGAAAGAAATTCCACACAATGAAAAATGTCGAATAGCATTGGTTGCTAAAGAATGCAAAGAAGAAGATGAATGGTTCATAGACAGTGGGTGTTCATCTCATATGACCAAAGATCAAAGCAAATTTGTCATCTTGAAGAAAAAGGGTTGAAATGTTGCATTTGGAGATGACTCATCTACCAAAATACTTGGAAAAGGAACTGTAAAACTTGGAAGTGAAAATGTAAAAGCAAGAAAAGTCCTATTGGTTGAAGATATGAAGCATAATCTCCTCGGTGTCAGCAAAATATGTGATCAAGGATACACTCTTACGTTTGACTCCCAAAAATATAAAGTCAGAGAAAAGAACTCAAGAATATTGGTTGCAACTGCAACAAGAAGACTGAACAACATATACATCCTAAACATGAAGAAGGGAGAGAAGACAAAAGCCACACAAAAGGATTCCAAGGAAGAAAAAGTCCCAAATACCAAAAATAAGGATGAACTATTATTGAGTGCCGCATGTTCATGGGGAGCAGCCCCAAAGAACAAGGTCACCTTATTCCATTGAACTCAGGGGGAGAAGACCCACCCTTTTCCATTGATGACAAAGGGGGACATAAATTGGGATCATGAGTATAGGGGGAGCATATGTTGGCATCAATACCAAAGGGGGAGATTGTTGGAGGATTGGTTGTTGTCATTGATGTCAACCCTAGTCATTGGTTTTGGACCCCAATATTGATGGAGATATGAAGGATATGAAGGATAATGCACATGTAGATACAACACCCATGAATGGATAGTATACATCATGTTGTTTCTGGTGGTAGGTGGCACGTCACGTGGATCCTCATGGTTGAGGAGATATGAATTTTTTAAGATGACAAATTGAACTGAACAAAGAAGTACAGGTCGGCCCTGAAGATAATTAAAGAAAAGAACTATAAAATAAGAAAGAGCTAGGTTGGCCCTAATGACAAAAGGCAGTGTCACAACAAGTATAAATACACATTGAAGATACATCATTTTATCATCCAAGAAAGTGTGATGGAGCTAGCATAAGTGGGTTTGCACTTGTTCTAGGAGTATGTGCGGAATTTAGCATGGAGTAAGTCTGAGGTGGCGAAGTCTAAAAGGCCCAAAAGTTTCAGAATCGCAAAAACCCTAGTGTTCTGAGGCGTACGCGAGCTATCAGTGTATTAGGGTGCGTACATACGTGGGATATTAGTGTATTAGGGTGCGTAAATATGTGGGCTATTAGTATAACAAGTAGCGTACATGAGAAAAGACTTGGGAAAGAAGGCACCTCTTGGCATCTGGTTCAAGTTTCTAAGTATGGTTATGTTCCAATGATAGCTCTCTGTTATTCTTGTTGGTTAAGTGGAGGGTTTCTGTTTGGTATTGAGTGGAAAGCTATCTTAACACATTGTTACTAAATCCAGTCTTTGGATTTTTGGGTTTAATGGTTAAGGGCATCCTGCATCACTGTGTTTTTTTCACTTCGACATTGGTTGGTTTTACGACTAAGGGTCACGAAGTGGGTTTTTACTCGGCCCTATCTTCACCTCCATGCTATGATTTTTTGACCGAAGAGCACAAGGGTTATACCCTGCGTGCGTTAAGTAACCATTGCCAGATCGAACTAGAGCCTTACCTTTCGATTATGGCCCCCCTATCGTGAATTGGTACCCGTCCATGAATGATTTGTGGTCCTTCCTGTGTATGCACCGTGCCCTCAGAGTTTCCACCATTACAAGGAATGGCTCTGTTCTCCCTCTGTTGGCTACAGGACAAACCTTAGCCTCCAGTCTAAATATTGGTAGAAAATACCAGCCTAGCCTGTTGGTTTTATGAAATGGCTATGGTTGATTGGTGGTATAATTGTTGACTTTGAGCATGGGCTCACCCAGTTGGTCATGTGAAAGTTAGGTTAGTTGGTCTACAATCATTGGCTCTGTTATAACAGTGGTAAACCAGACATTACCAATTACACTTTCAAAGTATGTAGTCACCCTCCTTATGTAATAACTTAGTATTGTTTAAAGAAGAAGGCCTCTGCCCCGATTCGAATCAATGCGTGGGTAGGCATTGTTGTCACAACTTGTTATGTAAATTGATTTTACGACAGTGGAATTTTTTTTTGGTTGATACACATGCACTGGTATTGGAACTAATGATTATTTGGATGATAGTTGGCATTGGTTACAAATGCTTGATGCTGCTCATGCATGTCACGTTGTGTGTATGGTTTATTGCAAAATAAAATGATGGGCGTGGTAACTATGGTTTTCTTTGGGGCCGAATGACTATTGGACTAGATGACTGTAGAGAGTGTATCCACTACACCCTTATGCTTATTTGATTGTATAAGCCTAAGTTTCCATAACATATTTGATCACGGTGTGACTAAATCAAAGCAATGTTATATTAAATCAATGGCTTAGCATGAGATGTTGAGTTATTACTGTGACCGTGTGTTTGTTTTTGTTAAAGTGGAAATGTTGCATCATGTGGTTTTGTTGGATGCGCACTGTGTATAACATAGATGGATTGAGTTCTCACAGTTAGAGATACTCACAGAGTTTTAAACATGTTTATCTATTGCAATCGATCACTTGTTAAAGCAGACATGTTATTGATGACAATCGCGTTGGATGGATGACCCAGTTATTAAGTCACATTGAATTGTTTTTTTCTATAGTGGCATAACTACATTGCATGGGAAAATTACCCTGTGCATAGCTTGTGTCTAAATGGTGGTTGTTGGTGGTATGAGTAATTGTCATTTCGGGCGTGGCAATTTGGTCTTGATTATTTTGGTTACTGCCTATACATGTTTAACGAATATCATTGCATTTAAATGATAGGCCTGATTGCAGTGATAGTGACTTCATTGTTAATTTGAAACATGAATTTTTGAGCATTATTGTGGATTGAAGAAATTCATGGGCAATGGTTGACTTTGATAGTTTGTAGATTGGAAATGGGTATTGTTCGTAAATTGTTATAAAATGCAAGTATGTGAATGAAGGGAACATAATATCTTACAAATTGTGTGGAATACATATTGTCTTGTTATGACACTGTGTTGGATATTTGATTATGAACAATGAACTAGTTAAATGCTCAGAAATTATTATTTGGTCAAATGATTGATGGTTGACGCATCTCCTTTCACAGAATGTGTTATGGATCACTGAATTAATTTCATGAATAGTAATCATTCTGCTTCCCTTCCATTATTTCACTTTCCGCTAATTACAAACCCCGTCACCTCCCATATTCATTTTTTCACTCCCTGTTCTGAGATCGATTACAATCAAGATGATTGCCGGGTTAAAGAAGATGAAGGTGGTAATGTCTTGTGTGGATTGCAATGAGGTTTATTGGTTTGATTTACAGTTGATTGTTGTTGTCATTGAACAGTGACCATGTCTTTTCCCCCTTATTATATCATATTTTCGCTCAATACAACCCCCTCACATATCCCATAACCCTTTTTCACCCCCTGCTCATTGATTAACGGTGAAACAATTTGTATGGATTGGATTGCATGAGTATGATACATTGTTGATCCAAATCTATTTCATATTTTTAAAGAGTTGTCATGTATGGTTATTTAAAATACTATTTGCTAATTGATCACGTGTGTAGGATGAGTTTTTTCAGTCGAGGTAGCCATGGTCGAGGAAACAAAGGTAGAGGTAATTGGAATCGAGGCCCAAGAAGGCCTAGGTTCTCCATACATTTTGACGCTGATTCACAAGATCTTGGCCAATTGTTCATGCTGGATTCTTCAATTGGATTGGGCAGGGAATAGTCCAACCTAGGCCTGAAAGGCCTCCTTTCCAAGCCTCGCAAGCACCCGGTATCCCTGTACCTCCTCATGTCTCATTACAACCCGAGGTCCCTGAAAATGATGGATGGCATGGGATTGTCCACCCGACAATCTCTCAACATCGTGGCTGGCCCAACTTGTCTTTTCCTCATCCTTTGCTAGTTAAACCCATTTCCCAATCTGCCCTTGATCACTCGCCAGTGAAATCCTCCCATGCTAGCAAGATATTGAAAACCGAGACCCACCATGCCCTTGATAAAGGAAAAGCCACTTCTACCCCCTCCTCACCCTCCAATGTCTTTGACAAGTCCGTGTCTTCCTGGATGCATTTGAGGGACAACTGTTCCCATGTGATCACTGAAATTAGGCCTAAAGGATCTGCACAGCCAAAGGACAATTCAGGAAAATCAAGAGGCGACAAAAACAACCAAGGAAGGGTTGCATCACAGTCCGGGAAATATGGCTTTTGAGTTTTTATTATATCTATTGATTTATGACAGTTGACTCATGGATTTTTTTGGACAACATGTTTATTTTTTGGATATACGAGTATTATTTTTTAAATAATTTCAAATTTCATGAGTTTAAATTACCAAAAGTGAATATGTTGATGGGAGACACAAGGAGGTGTCTTTTTCTTAACTAATGGTTATGTTATGATTGTTATGAACTAAAGGGATTCACAAGGGGTTCCACCTACTAGTTATTATTTAGTTATGAACCTTAATTATAATTATTACTCTTCCCCCTAACTAAAGTTAGTTGAGTCTTTTAATTAGCTTAACTAATGAGTTGGTTCAACTACTTCAACCAATTATAATTTGTTAAAAGAAAGAAGAAAGGGAGGAACACGAGGAGGATAGAAGCATAATCATGCTAAGGTTTTCTCTTTGAGTTATGTTGAGATAGTTCAGTTTTCATTCATTCATATATTCATCGAAGCCTAATTCTCTTTTGTGATAGCAGGGTCTTATTGTAGACAACAATATTCAGGGCTGAATCAAATCATTTAGACACTTATTTTTCAAAGGTGTTGATCTATGTTTGATAGTCTGTGTAGAATTGTCTGTTTGTGAATTAATTTTCATGACTGATAAAGGCTATTGTGCAGAGTCGAGCGGGAAGCAATTTGTGGCAAGCTGATCCAAATTTTAGAGTTCAGTTTTGGTTTTCTGTCAGAGGTACTTTTGTATGTTCCATCAGGGATGTCTAAGTTTGACTTTGGTACAAGATTTCTGTATGAGATTTTGTAAAGAAAATGACTCTTTGGTGAATTGGAATGAAATAAAGGATTGCTTTATGTCTCATCTGTCTTGATTATCATCTTGGATTATTTACTTCTGTTCTTACACTTATTTCAACAACTGTTATATTCATAAAATTACATAAAAAGTGATTTTCCAGCAAGCTTTTTGTTGATAAAAGACTAGCCTAATCTCTCGTAATTTATACTTGTGAGTTAGGATGTTATTTTTTGTTGGCTATAAACATAGGGTGATATTCCCATCTACTTTTCTTTAGCCAAGTAAAGTTTGAAAATGCTTGAGTAAGATCATTTCATATCTTTTCCTCAACATTTATTTGGCGACCATACTGGGGAGATCTTCGATATCTCTCCGGTTAATTTTTATATTCAATTTTCATCGATACATCTTTCTTTTCTAAATTTGATTCTTTCGCTGTTTTGCTATTGATGACTGTTCATGTTGCAAGGCAGCCCAATATCGAGCCCGGTCTTCAAGACCAAACCAACATTGATTTGAACTTGTTTAACAGCATTCTAGACACCGCCAATACCCGTGCTGAACTTAACCATTCTTGGGAATCAATTGAACAAGATATTAGTGCTCAAGAACAGTTGGAGGCTAGACGTAGACAACCTAGAAATCAACAACAAAATTTTGTTTCTTCGATACTTGGCCTTTCTTTCATGTCCTTAGACTCTCATGCTTCTATAAGAAGAAGAGGTTTGTCACCCGAAATCAATCCTATTGCTGAAATAGGAAGAAGAAACATTGTGTTATTTTCCCAACAAAGTGCTCTAAGAAGAACTTTATCTGATTCGTCCATCTCGTCTTTCTTTCCCTTATTTATCATCCATAAGATGACATATAGTGGTGGCTCTGGTGGCACTGTAAGTGTGCCATATTCCCAATCTTCATCATCATTGATGATTGGTATCTTGTACAACCACCATATCCTGGTCCAATCTACTACAAACCCCACCAAAGTCATTAAGAAGTATGGGATTTTTCAGTTCAAAGAGGATGCCACAACCACACCGTGGCATGTGCCCTCTCCTTTTAACCTAGCACCTGCTACTCGCCCACTTTCAAATTTTAAAGAGAATTTGCCTAAGTTTTCAGGAAATAACACTGCCAGTACTAAAAAACACCTAGCGGCATTTTCTAATGCTTGTCATAACACAGGGGCCAACAACAATGACACCTGCATGCACTTGTTTGTCAATTCCTTGGAAGGGAAGGATGCGGCCAATTTCTTTTACCTTCCTCCTACGATCCTGTCTACTTGGGAGGATTTAATATATTGGTTCCGATCCACTTATGGGCAATCAAAAATCCCCATCGAGAAGTTGAGGGAATACAATAATGTCACTTATAAAGATGGTGAGACCATCAAGTCTTTCAACTTGTGTTTCACCAAGTTGTACAATCAGATCCATGAACTTATCCACCCTCAGAACCAAGCTGCTTTCATGCATTACTATAATCCATTGCCTTCTGCCTAACATCATAGGCTCAAGGAAAAATCCATTGATAATCTAGGTTCCGCTCTGCATACTTTCTCAGAGTATGAAGAACAACTTGAAAGAACTAGTCTTCCCCAGGGAGAATCAGTTAGACATATAGACATGTCCACTCTCTTACAACTAGTACAAGATATGAACAATCGTATGATATCATTCGAGCGAAAGGGTGTTGTCTCCCCTCTCACCCCTGGAGATTCATCCTCTTCTGCACCCCCCTTTAGAAATCCAGTTGAAAATAATTTTCAGCCTAAAGCTATCCTGCCTCGAAGTTGGTGTAAATTTTGCGAGGAGCACCATGAAGAAACCACATGTGAGGTAAAGAAGAGTTCCAGACATAAGATCTTTGGTAAGAGACCAGAAGCTATGATCGCTGTCCTAGAATTTGCAAAGCCAGAGGATCTCATGGTTATTAACACTAGGAACACAACCTATGCTCCCAGGGGTAAATTTGATCCTCCACACAGTTCTTCTAACCTGAGGTCGTCCTCAACCGCTGTTGTGCCCCAGGTTCCTAAAATTCTTGAAAGTCAAGGAATCACTCCCCCTCTTCCCTTTTCCAAATACAATATCTTGAATCAATTGGCCAACATAAAAGCAGATGCAACCCTCCTAGACATGGTTGTCGTCCTTGAACAAAAGATGCATATGAAACAATTCATGGAAGGAAAAGATTCCCTTGTAGCCAATATTTCCAAAGAGGTAGATGAAGAGGATTCTTCTGTAAATAAAGTAGGTGTACATAACTTTAGATACCTTGTAAAAAACCCCCTTTTTATATTTCTGTAAAGATCATGGATAAGATTGCCCATTGTTGCCTCATTGATAGTGGTTCAGGCCCAAGTGTCATGTCGAAGATTGTTATGGAAGAAATAGGCTTGTCATGTACAAACGAAAATGCAAGAAACATGCTCTCCTATAATATTCTACAACAAACAACCATAGGCGAGATTAAAGATGTAACCTTGGTTTTATGCGCTCATCCCGAGATAAGGACAACCCTTAACATTCAGGTGATTGATATGCCTATGAGAAATTATTCAATTATCTTGGGGAGAGATCGGTAATCCCTAACAGGTGGATACCTCTCACTCGACGAGACACATTTATCCGTGCCTCAGAATGGTAACAATATTATAGTCCTTAGAGAAGGTAGAATTTCACCCTACGTAGAGAGTGTTCCGCAATCTAGCGTAAACTATATCGAAGAAGACGTGGGAGTGTATTCCATCTTTGTTGAAGAGGATAATATTCCTATGGAAAGAATTGACTCAGATGATGAATTATGGCGTATGCACTTTGATGGTTCACACTCTAACGAAGGTAACAGGGCTGGTATTATCTTGGTTTCCCCTGCAGGAAAAATTCATAATCTGTCATACATGTTGGAGTTTGCTTGTTTAAACAATGCCACTGAATTCAAAGCTTTGTTGTTAGGCATTGAGAACGCCCTTAATCTTGGTTGTGGTCACATTTCAGTTTTTGGAAATTCTGAGCTTGTTGTGAACTTGATACGTAAGACATGCTCTACTAGCGACAAGATGATGGAACAATACTCCCAAACTGTTTGGGCACTTCTCTTGAACCTTCTATCTTTCAACATCACTCATGTTAATAAGGAGTTGAATTCAATAGATGATCAGTTAGTTGTCTTTGCAGCCTCTCCTACTCATAAACTCTTGCCTTGCTAGCCTGATTGTGCTTTCCAATCTCTACATCATCCATACATTTATGAAAATGAAGGATTCTGGAAGGCCATCCCTAACGATGAGAGAATTTGTGCTGTCATTCAAAATGAACCTCTTAAGTCCGAGGAGATTATATCTGTGGAAAATAATAAGATTTCTGGGGTCTTGACTCCTCTTGAGAGTTTGTTTTCTTTGAGTGTTGTAGGCAATAAAGAAAAACAAAAAGAATAGAAGTTACGTAAGAAGGTGGTTGGAACCATCCTCCTAAACATTAGAACATTTGAACCTTCAACCAATGTTAAAATAAATGTCCAATGTTCTGTTAAAGAAGAGATGAGGTCCACCAGACTACTTGGTGAATCTCAAAATGTTTTTGCTTGGTCTTATGAGGATCTTCGTGGTTTTTATCTTGGTCTTGTTCAACATATTATGAAACTAGCTAGGCAAAATCAAGAATTTGTTAACTCTACATCAGAAGCACCCTTTCGAAGGGATTTGAGAGATTTCTTAAGGGTTGGAATGTTTTTTTCATCCCACCCCGAATGGGTTTCAATTTGGAAATCGGACTTGGGGACCACTGATAATATCATAAATTATATTAGTCTTCGAACTTTCAGACCAACGATTATGAGAAAACCCTTTCCTCCTCTCAATATTGAATTTTGTTTGCAACAAGTTGTAGAGTCACAGTTAAGACCCTTGACAATCGGTTTGGTTACAAGACAATCAAAGTAAAAGGGGAAAATGTTCACAAAACCACTTTCATTACTAATTGCGATACCATGCCTTATAAATTCCAACTTTTTAGCTTACTTGATACAAGTACTACTTTTAAAAAAACTATGCACATGACTCTCAATGAATTGGTCAGTCTCCATCTCTATCTTGATGAGATAATTGTGCGTGTCAAGGGAATGATGATTACATCAGATTTCCAGGTGATCAGTCCTTTCCAAATTTATTTTGTCTTCGATACTAATTCTTATATCTCAAAAGATTTACAGGAGCAATTGTTTCCCTACAACACTGACAACCCTCGCTTGAAATATTGCGAGGAACCAACATAAAAATTTCTAATGCTGTCTGGATTTCGCTGTATACTAGTAGCTTAGCTATGCTTTCAATTTTTGTGCTTATTTTCTACGCTTATAGTACCTTGATTTCTGCCTTCTAAGTTAAGTTTTCTTTCTTTGTTGTTTTTCAAATTGAGTCTTTTACTGTTGCCATTTTAATTTCTGCATTATTACTTCTGTTGTAATTTTTGTCTTTATCATCTTTTAGTGTTTGGTCAAGATAGAATGTTGGATCAATTATGCCATAGTGACACTCTTTCAAAGAATTGTTAGTCAATAACAATCAAGCTTACACAGCTGTTATGATGTCTCCTCTGAAGGGCCCTTGAAATTGTTACATATTTTCACTGTTGTCTTAAAAGGAATTGGTTACTTCCCACTTCTTCTTGCCATTTCTTCATCCATTGAGATCTTAAGAGAAAGTCTATAAGTTTTCCTCCTTGAAAGATAAGAGCATAGTCCAGTTGAACGATTATGCATACAGTGGTAAAAACCCTCATACTTAACACTTTTCATCAATTATTCCCAAATTCCCGGTCATCTTTCCATTAAATCCGCTCACTTTCCCTTGTTGCATAATAATTCTAGTTATGTCTTCTAAGATTATTGTTCTTGGTCTGTGAAACCATGAGTTATGAGTTCTAAATCTGTTGGAAACAAATTTTCCTATGGAGTTGCCAGTTTGTTGACGATTAAAATTGTCAATGAAGTTTTGCTTGCAAAGTGTTGCTAAAGCCTATTATTATAAAAAACTAAATAATACTAGTAGGTGGGAACCCCTTGAACTATTGAAGATCAAATCTGTTCACTTTTGATGTTGTGATGATATGTTGTGATGATATGCGGCATGAATTACATGGTGGATGAGATATTGTTGTTATTTGTTATGATTTGAGCTTATGAGGTGTTGATTTTTGATGTTACTACAACCTATGCTATTCTGTTCTTATCACACCTACACAACAAGCATGCTAGTGAAATTGCATGAAGGACAATTTTGAGAGAAGCAAAAAATACTATAACAAATGGGATCTAATTCGGCAATTTTACTATACTACATGCAAACAATTGGAAAGAAATAAAAAAAATGAAAGGGGAAAGAGTTTAAAGCTATCCTATTCACTATACTACATGCATGAAAGAATTAACAATTATTGTTAAAGCCTAGCTAACAAGTAAGTGGTTATGCAATTGTGATTGGGTTATGATTAAAACACATATGATATGGAATGTTGGTGGTGCATTTGGCAAGGTGATAATGTTGTTGGTTATGTGAATGGTTGAATTATATGGGACTTGAATTATGTTATGGCATAAGTTGTGCTATTGGTTTTTAATGTGGTGGGGGTTTCAATACATGGTTTGATTAATGGTTAATGTGTTGGCATGTACTGATAAATTAATGCATTGTGGGTGGAGGCAACATGCATTTACTTCATGTCACCTTTAATCCTCTGTTAGCCACCACCCTAATCTAGCAATTCTTCGATCTTGTTGCTGTGGTTATGCTCTAGATTTTTAGCAGGGAAGAACCGCTCGATCAACTCCCATTTTAAAGAATTCGATTACAGGTATGTTCTTTTTTTTTGGCCATTCATGACTTTGCTCTGGTTATGAAATGATACTGGCTTAGGTGTATTGGTTTGTGCTTTCCTAAGTGTTGCAACTATGCAAAATTGTGTCCTTGAGTTGTGGTTCTTCTTGTAATAATATTGAATTTGTATAAGTTATGGATCACCCTAGGTGGTAGATCTCTGTTATTCTTGTTGGTTAAGTGGAGGGTTTTTGTTTGGTCTTGAGTGGAATGCATTTTTACTAAATCCAATCTTTGGCTTTTTGGGTTTAATGGTTAAGGGCATCCCGCATCACTGTGTTTTCTTCACTTTGGCATTGGTTAGTTTTACGACTAAGGGTCACGAAGTGGGTTTTTACTCAGCCCTGTCTTCACATCCGTGTTGTGATTGTTTGACCGAAGAGTACAAGGGTTATACCCTACATGCATTAAGTAACCATTTCCAGGTCGAACCAGAGCCTTGCCTTTCGGTTATGGCCCCCCTGTCGTGGATTGATACCTGTCCACAAATGAGTTGTGGTCCTTCTTGTGTATGCACTGTGCCCTCGGAGTTTCCACCATTACAAGGAATAGATCTGCTCTCCCTGTGTTGGATATGAGACAAAACTTAGCCTCAAGTGTAAATATTGGTAGAAAAGACCAGCCTAGACTGTTGGTTTTACGACTTGGTTATGGTTGATTGGTGGTATAATTGTCGACTTTGAGCACAAGCTCACCCAATTGGTCATGTGAAAGTTGGTTTAGTTGGTCTACAATCACTGGCTCTGTTATAACATTGGTAAAACAAACATTACCAATTACAATTTCAAAGTATACAATCACCCTACTTATGTAATAACTCAGTATTGTTTAAGGAAGAAGGCCTCTGCCATGATTCGAATCAATGCGTGGGTAGGCGTTGTTGTCACAACTTGTTATGTAAATTGATTTTACGACATTGGAAAATTTGTTTGGTTGATACACAGGCACTGGTATTAGCACTAATGATTATTTGGATGATAGTTGGCATTGGTTACAAATGCTTGCTGTTTCTCACACATGTCGCATTGTGTGTATGGTGTTTTGCAAAATGAAATGATGGGCGTGGTAACTATGGTTTTCATTGGGGCTGAATGACTATTGGACTGGATGACTATAGAGAGTATATCCACTGGACCCTTATGCTCGTTTGATTGTATAAGCCTGAGTTTGCACAACACATTCGATCATGTTGTGACTAAATCGAAGCAATGTTATATTAAATCAATGGCTCAACACGAGACGTTGAGTTATTACCATGACTATGTGTTTGTTTTTGTTAAAGTGGAATTGTTGCATCACGTGGTTTTGTTGGCTGCGCACTGTGTATAACATAGAGGGCTTGAGTTCTCACAGTCAGAGATACTCATAGAGTTTTAAACATGTTTATTTATTGCAATCGATCACTTGTTAAAGAAGGCATGTTATTGATGACAATCGTGTTGGATGGGTGGCCCAGTTTTTAAGTCACATTGAATTGTTTTTTTTTACAGTGGCATAACTACATTGCCTGGGAAAATTACCCTATGCATAGCTTGTGTCTAAATGGTGGCTGTTGGTGGTATGATTAATTGTCATTTCGGGTGTGGAAATTTGGTCTTGATTATTTGGGTTATTGCCTATACATGTTTAACAAATATCATTGCATTTAAATGATAGGCCCGATTGCAGTGATAGTGACTTCATTGTTAATTTAAAACATGACTTTTGAAGCATTATTGTGGATTGAAGAAATGCATGGGCAGTGGTTGATTTTGATAGTTTGGAGATTGTAAATGGGTACTATTCGTAAATTGTTATAAAATGAAAGTACGTGAATGAAGGGAACACAATCTCTTACAACTTGTGTGGAATACATACTGTCTTGTGATGGCACTATGTTGGATATTTGATTATGAACAATGAACTAGTTAAATGCTCATAAATTATTATTTGGTCAAATGATTGATGGTTGATGCATCTCCTTTTGCAGAATGTGTTATGGATCATTGAATTAATTTCATGAACAATAATCGTTCTTCTTCCCTTCCATTATTTCACTTTCTGCTAATTACAAACCCCGTCACCTCCCATATTCATTTTTTCACTCCCTGTTCTGAGATTGATTACAGTCAAGATAATTTTTGGGTTAAAGAAGATGAAGGTGGCAGTGTCTTGTGTGGATTGTAGTGAGGTTTATTGGTTTGATTTACAATTGATTGTTTTTTTCATTGATCAATGACCATGTATTTCCCCCCTCAGTATATCATATTTTATCTCAATGCAACCCCCTCACATATCCTAGAACCATTTTTCACCCCTTGCTCATTGATTAATGGTGAAACAATTTGCATGGATTGGATTGCATGAGTCTGATACATTGTTGAGCCAAATCTATTTCATATTTTTTAAGAGTTGTCATGTATGGTTATTTAAAAAACTATTTGCTAATTGATCATGCATCCATGATGCGTTTTTTTAGTCGAGGTAGCCATGGCCGAGGAAACATAGGTAGAGGTAATTGGAACTGAGGCCCAAGAAGGCGTAGGTTCTCCATACATTTTGACGCTGATTGACAAGAGCTTGGCCAATTTTTCATGCTGGATTTTTCAATTAGATTGGGTAGGGAATAGTCCAACCTAGGCCTGAAAGGCCTCCTTTCCAAGCCCCGCAAGCACCCAATATCCCTGTACCTCCTCATGTCTCATTACAACCCGAGGTCCTTGAAAATGATGGATGGCAGGAGGTTGTCCACTCGACAATCTCCCAACATCATGTCTGACCCAACTTGTCTTTGCCTCCTCCTCTGTCGGTTAACCCCATTTCCCAAGCTTCCCCTGATCATTCGCCAGTGAAATCCTCCCATGCTAGCAAGAGATTGAAAACTGAGGCCCACCATTCCCTTTATAAAGGAAAAGCCACTGCTGCCCCCTCCTCACCCTCCAATGGCTCTGACAAGTCCGTGTCTTCCCGGATGCATTTGATGGATGACTATTCCCATGTGCTCTATGAAATTAGTCCTAAAGGATCTGCACATCCAAAGGCAAATTCAGGAAAATCAAGAGGCGACAACAACAACCAAGGAAGGGTTGCATCACAGACTGGGAAATATGGCTTTTGAGTTTTTATTATATCTATTGTTTTATGACATTTGACTCAGGGATTTTTTTGGACAACATGTTTATTTTTTGGATACACGAGTATTATTTTTTAAATAATTTCAAATTTCATGAGTTTAAATTACCAAAAGTGAATATGTTGATGTGAGACACAAGGAGGTGTGTTTTTCTTAACTAATGGTTATGTTATGATTATTATGAACTAAAGGGAGTCACAAGGGGTCCCACCTACTAGTTATTATTTAATCATGACCCTTAATTATAATTATTACTCTTCCCCCTAACTAAATTTAGTTGAGTCTTTTAATTAACTTAACTAATGAGTTGGTTCAACTACTTCAACCAATTCTAATTTGTTAAATGAAAGAATAAAGGGAGGAACTGTTGGATCATGTTGTCATTGATGCCAATGGTTTGTCATTGATGCCAATGGTTTGATTACTTGTGAGATTGTTGGATCATATGTCATTGATGTAAATGGTTTGGTTTGATTGATGTCATTGGTTGATGTCAAGTAATTGATTGATATCATTCCCTTGATGAGAATGTTATATGTCCAAGTGGAAACCAATCGATGCAAAGGTAAACAAATGGATGAACTCCAAAGTGGTCCCCTTATGGTGAAAGCCCTCATGGGAAGACGCTTTGCGGATTGAGTTATCCTAGAATAATGGTTGGAGGACCCATGATTGTATGAGGAATAACGAGATGAAGATCAAGGAAATTGTTGGTGAAACTATCCTAGATGGATAGTGCTTGTCATGCCATTTCTGGTGGTATGTGGAATGTCACATAACTCCTCCTGGTTTGAG
>ML838040.1:0-29892 GCA_009831015.1 Picea engelmannii | reverse complement strand
GAATGGTGAAATTCAATATAATGAATATAAGAAAGGTTTTCCCGGTTGAGGGTTTCCAGTATAAATCTCTGTGTACTATGTGAATGAGCCATTGATTAAATTATGTTTTGCTTAAGAATCTATATGCATTGCTTTACTTCACAAGTTTAAAAATTACATGTAGTATCAGAGCTCATTTTTGGATTCAGAGGGACGCCTTTGTTGTTGAGAGTTTGGCTTGGTCTTGATAGATCAAGTTTATCTTGGGTCTGTGATAAACCTGGGTTTAGTGGGAGATTTTGCAGTGGTGATTTGAGTGTAGAAAGATGAATGGAAAGTTCTTCTAGAATCGAGATAGAGAAGTTAAAAAAATTTGAGCTATGGAAGTTGAAAATGGAGAATCTTCTTGTAGACAAAGAACAATGGATCACTGTGGATCTTAGTACATAGCCTACGAGTACACCGTCTACTAGCACATAGGCTACTGGTACACAACCTATCAATACACAAACTACCGGTACACCACCTACTGGTATGTCGAAGGAAGATTGGGAGAAGTTGGAAAGAAGAGAAAGGAGTATTATTCGACTCTGCCTGGTAGATTCGGTGTTGTTGAATGTCTCAGGAGAATCTACAGCCAAGGAACTATGGGATAAGTTGGGGAATTTGTATCAATCAAAGTCCCTGGTAAACAAGTTGTTTCTTCGAAAGAAGCTGTATCATCTTAGGATGGAAGATGGAGACTCTGTGACAGAACATCTAAATGCCTTTATTACTCTAGTAAGTCAACTTGGCTCTGTTAATATTACGATTGCAGAAGAAGATAAGTGTATTACTTTGTTATGTTCTTTTCCAGACTCTTGGGATAATCTGGTTGTATCAATAGGTAGTACCACTCAATCTAAATTGAAGTATGAGGATGTAGTTGCATCCTTGTTATTTGAAGAGATGAGGCGAAAAAGCATGGATGCACAACACATATGCTTTATTTGTAAGAGGGCGTACCCAAGACAGGAACCCTGGTAAGCCTTTGGGGTGGAGATATAAATCTACAGGTAGATCTAAGTCTTTAGGAAAATATTTGAGGAAATGTTGGAAGTGTGGTAAAACAGGGCATTATAAGAAAGATTGCAAGTCTAAGAAGGTTGAAAAATCAAAGGGATCTGATAGTACCTCTTCCATAGAGGTGAAAACCTCCACTGCAGAAGGAGGTGATGTTTACCTAGCATCTACAAGTACACATGCAGACCATGATGTATGGTTGATCGACTCAGGTGCATCATACCATATGACTCCTCACAGGGATTGGTTCTCTGAATATGAAAAATATGATGGTGGTGATGTATTCCTAGGAGATGACTCGACAACAAAAATATTGGCACGTGGAAGGGTTAAGTTGCTGCTAAAAGATGGAAGGATTAGAACCTTCTTGGGGTTTTGCACATTCCAAAACTAGCGAGGAGCCTAATATCTGTAAGCAAGATGGATGATGCAGGAGTGGATACTGTATTTGGAAAGAACACTTGAAAGATGGTATGAGGAGCAATGGTGTTGATGAGGGGAGTTTGGTGTGGAAATCTATACAAGTATCTATGAAACACTTATACTAATGGGTGTAACAGTTCTATTGTCCTTGAGCAGACAAATAAAGAAGACAAGACCAATATCATCCCTGAAAAGAAGACCATGCTGTGGCATCAAAGACTGGGACATATTGGAGAAAAGGGCCTTTGAACTCTACACGGTAAAGGTATGGTTGAAGGTATGTCTAATTGCACTTTGGATTTTGATTTCTGTGAACATTGCATATATGGTAAATATAATCGAGTAAGATTCCCATCTGGTGCTACAAGAGCAAAGGGGATCTTAAAGTTGATACACAGTGATGTGTTTGGACTTGTTCCTGTCCCATCCCTAGGTAAATCTGTGTATTATGTTTCATTCATAGATGATTTTTCAAGGAACACATGGATTTATTTTCTTAGAAAGAAATCTGAGGTATTTGATAAATTTAAACAGTTTAAGGGTCTGGTAGAAAATCAGACAGATAAGAAAATAAAGGCATTGAGAACAGATAATGGTGGAGAATTCTGCGGAAATGAATTCGAAGAATTCTGTAAGAAGTGTGGTATAGCAAGGCAGAAGACTACTCCATACACCCTCAACAAAATGGAGTTGCAGAAAGGATGAACATGAAACTGATGGAAAAATCAAGGAGCATGCTTAGTGGTGCCGGGTTAGGACAAGAATTCTAGGCAGAGGCAGTGGGTACAACATGTTACCTGGTCAATCGATCACCTTCATCGGCGTTGGATGATAAAACTCCACACGAGGTATGGTATGGAAAGAAAACATCTCTTCAACATCTTAGAGTGTTTGGTTGTGATGCTTATGTACATGTTCCAAAAGAAAATAGAAGTAAGATGGATAAAAAGGATGAAAAGTGTATCTTTATTGGTTATAAAGATGGTGTGAAAGGTTATAATCTTTGGAACCCAGAAACTAAGAAAACTGTTTACAGTCGAGATGTTGTTTTCAGAGAGGTAAAAAATGTGTCCAAACAAGAATTCCTACCAACGCAAGACGAACCTGAGAAAATAGAGCTTGAGTTGGATGATGCAAAATCTGAATCATCTGAAGAAGAGGAAGCAGAAGAAGAAGAAGAAGAACCTCATACCCCAGTATTGAGGAGATCGGTGAGAGAAAGAAGGCAACCAAAAAGGTATAGTCCACCTGATTTCCATTCCAATTTTTCTTCATCTATTATCGATGATGATCCCATAACTGTCAGGGAAGCAGTGAATTCAAAGGATAGTAAACTATGAAAGAAGGCCATGGTTGAAGAAATGGATGCCTTGAATAAGAATGAGGCATGGGATATAGTTGAGTTGCCAGCTGGAAGAAAATTTGTTGGTAGCAAATGGTTGTTTAAGAAGAAGTTTAATGCAGAAGGTAAAGTGGAGAAATACAAAGCTTGATTAGTAGAAAAAGGTTATTCCTAGGTAGAGGGAATTGACTTTGGTGAGATTTTTTCTCCTATTGCCAAGTTAACATGTATTAGATTTTTTTTATCTATTGCTACTGCTTTTGATCTTGAAGTGGAACAGATGGATGTGAAGACAACATTTCTACATGGGGATCTGGAAGAAGAAACCTACATGAAGCATCCAGAAGGATTTGTAGTGAAGGGAAAGAAAGAGTTGGTTTGTAAGCTAAAGAAGTCACTATATGGTCTGAAGCAATCACCTAGGATGTGGTACCAAAAGTTTGACACATACATCCTTGGATTGGGATTTGTAAGAAGCAGGGCTGATCACTGTGTATACTCCAAGCAGGTTGGTAATCACTTCATTTATGTAGTGTTGTATGTTGATGACGTGTTGTTGGTAGGAAATAACATGGATGGTATCAAGGAGGTGAAATCACAACTATCCTCCAAATTTGACATGAAGGATCTTGGTGCTGCTAACTTCATTATGGGAATGGAGATTAAAAGAGATCGTGCAAACATGAAACTCTGGTTGAATATGAGAAAATATGTTGAGATGATATTGCAAAGGTTTAATATGCATGGAAGTAAACCGGTCAAGGTTCCTATTCCTATAGGTGTAAATTTATCTGTAGATCGGTGTCCCAAGACACAAGAAGAAGAAGAGGACATGTCCCATGTTTCGTATGCCAGTGCAGTTGGCAGTTTGATGTATGCAATGGTCTGTACTAGACCAGACATTGCACATGCAGTGGGAGTTTTGAGTGGGTATATGTCAAAACCAGGGAAGGAGAAATGGACAACAGTAAAGAGGGTCTTTAGGTATCTTCGTGGCACTACCAGTTATGGATTGTGCTACCAAGGAAGACTAGGATTGGACAGAGTACTGGACATACATGGCTTTGTTGATGCAGACTGGGTTGGATATCTGGATCATAGAAGATCTAAAATTGGGTATGTGTTTAACCTATTTAGAGGAGCAATTAGTTGGATGAGCAAAAGACAAGCTGTAGTGGCACTCTCAACTACAAAAGTTGAATACATGGCAGCCACTCATGCAAGCAAGGAAGCAGTATGGTTACAAAGATTGTGTTCAGTTATTGGGTTGGTACAACAAGCAGTGTGATTAGATTGTGACAGTCAGAGTGTAACCTTCTTGGCAAAGAACCTAGCTTATCATTAGAAGACAAAGCATATTGATGTTCAATATCACTTTGTGAGAGACATGGTTGAGGAAAAGAAGGTGTTGTTGGAAAAGGTTGACACTTTGAAGAATGTTGCAGATTCATTGACAAAGTTTGTGAGCACAGAAAATTTCTCCTGGTGTAGAGTAACAATGGGCATTGTTGCCCTGGATTGTTGACTATATAATCCCCTGGACCCCTGGATGCAAAGAAAACAACAAGTGGGAGAATGTTGGGTATATGTTATATTCTTTGCATATGTGTGTGTGGGTGCGTCAGATATGACAATTGTGTTTGATGATACCTTGTACTAGTGCTCTGTTTGTGCCGTTTGTGCCAGGAACTTTCCTAGGGGGGTCTCGGGGGGGAGGTATGCCCCCACCTGGTTACGCGCACTATTCGACAACAAGCGGTAGCCTGGGACAACGCCCCAATTTCTTTTTTTTGGGCAGTTTTTGCTATTTTTAGCGGTTTTGTAAATTAATCCCGGATTAAGGGATTAGGGTTTTGGTATCTACGGAACCTAAAAACATTGTATATATATATTGTATAGTGAATGGTGAAATTTGATATAATGAATATAAGAAAGGTTTTCCCGGTTGAGGGTTTCCGGTATAAATCTCTGTGTACTATGTGAATGAGCCATTGATTAAATTCTATTTTGCTTAAGAATCTATATGCATTGCTTTACTTCATAGGTCTAAAACTTACAATTTCCTTGTTTCCAAATGTCAGAATTAGTAGTGACCTAATATGATAGTTGTAAAGGCAACATTTGGAAATGATCCTCAATGTCATAAATATGATCCCCATCATAACCAATTATATCCCATTTACGTTTCCCAACATGTGTGAACTCCTCAATATTATAAACCATTTCATTTCATTCATCATAACATGAAGGGATTAAAGCAACCAAAGGCTCCTCTAACACTTCTTTTCTTTCCAAATCACAAAATAAGGCATCATCAAAATCTTGGAAAGGGAAACAACTCACCGTATTCACTTATTCCTGTGCAAGAACTTCGAATATTTGGATAACTTCATCAAATGGAGGAGCAAGAAATAATGCCTCATCCTCATGAATTTCCCTTACATCTTCAACTTCATAGTATGTAGAGTCTAGCTCGTCCAATGGTTCCCTTTCTTCTTCACCTTCTGAATCATAGAATAAGGTATCATCAAAAACCTGAAAAGGAAAGTGACTAACCTCATCCTCTTCTTCTTGTGTAGGAGGAAAAGGATTTAGGATGGCTTCATCAGAGGGAGGATCACACATTAATACTTCATCACCATGTTTAATATCTTCAGGCTCTCGCTCTTTAACCATGTCCTCATTATCTTTGCTAGAAGCATGAGTAAACTCTTGTTCTTCTCCATGGGTTTGGTAACCTTCATCAAGATCATTCTCCTCAACCTCTTTTTGATCGATTTCTTGTTCCCTTCTTTCCTGGAATTTACTAAAAAAGATCTCAAGGGAAACTAATCTCTCTAGACTAAGAGTATATGGGGTAAAGAGGTGTTCTCCATTGATTAAGGAGATATTTTCCTCAATTTGTATACGATGTGATAAGTTTCCTGGATTATTCTTGGCCCCTTTTTACTAAGGAGAAATCCGAAATGTACTAAGAGTGCATTGGTGTAGAGGTAAGCGAGGTACCTGTCTTCAAGACAATGACTTCTAGGAATTTGTTGTAGAAAATTCTCGAACCTAGCATGTAATTCCTTGATATTATCATTCTTAGTTTGTTTCATGTGCTCGAGTCTTTTTATTAGCAGGTGGATATCTTCTAACTTAATACCCCATTTATCGAGAAATATTTTTTCTAACTGGTCCATAGATGTGATGCTAGCGTTAGGGAGATCATCATACCATTTCCTAGAATTTCCATGAAGAGTGGAAGAGAAAAGATTCATTGCCAAATATTCAACATCATCACTGATAGGGTAGAGTTGAAAGAAAGCCTAAAAATTATCCATGTGATCTTCGGCTCTAACCCCATCATTATCAATGAATCCAGGGAGCCAATTTTCATACCTTGGAGACATTTGTCGAGGGTAAACAAACATTTCATTCATATCTAAGGGTTTAAAATTACATGGGTCCGATTGAGAAGCCTTGGTTGGCTTTTTCAATAGTGGAGTCGCCAGACAATCCTTCTAGGTATCATCAAAGGGAAAAAAAGGAATCACCCTCAATGGAGTCACTACGTAAGCTTTGTGAAGTAAAGGATTTGGATAAAGGGTTACCGAAAAAGTGTCGTTCCAGAAAAATTGGCTCGATGTTTCCTGACAACGGTGCCAAAATGTTATCACACAATATGTACTTTCCCAAATCCCAAGGAAAGTGATGTAAGATTGGCGTAACATGGGGTGACCTATCACTGTCACCTTAATAGGGAACCCCTTTCTGTTTAGGAGTATATCAATATTACCCCAGGGGAGACGTCCCCGGTGAACTAAAGGGATAACAAATGAGGAAAGGATGCAAGAAAATCCCCCTCTCACTGGTCACTCAAGTCAAAAGGTTCTTTAGGTCTTTAAGGGATGAAGCAATAGTAAAAATGGAGTGTACCTGCCCAAAACAAGACAACAAAGAAAATATGACAACTTTCAAGTATAAAATTTGATGTTAGTGCTCCTGAAGATCATGAACCTTGAAAAAATAGGCTAGCAGATATAAAATTACAGCAATGTAATAGTTTACAACAACAATATGTATTTTGTAACAACCGCAAAAAAATATGCCTTGAAATTTCTTGAAAAAGACAAGAAAATGTAGCATTGACTAGGAAGAATGATAATTGATTGTCACAAGCAAATTTGACAATGTCTGACTATCCTTAAATGTTAATTTTGCAGAGAATTTGATGCAGTTAAATGGCTGTAGCAATATTTTGTAACAACAACAAGTTCTAGTGCTCAGAATTGCAAGAAAACACCATGTAAACTTAGCATTTATCTAGTAGATTGTTTGGCAATTCTCACAAGCAATTTCTAAATGAGTTAGGTGAAAGTTATGTATGTGTATGCAACAAATTAGTACGAATTAGTATGGTTGTAGCAATGATTTGCAACAACAAAAACTTAGCTAATGAATTGGTCTAGTTTAGGGTTAGTAGAAGTTATCAAAAGCTTCAAGGAAGAAGGTTTGAGTGTTTGTTTGATCAATCATTCACTAGAGTGAGTAGACTAGTGCCTTTATGGGTAATGGAGTCAATAGGTGAAGGTTTTGTACTTGGAGGTAGCATAAACAATGATTATACTTGTCCAAGGAGAAGATGTGTATCGAGGAGGTGTTGGCACTTCAAGGCCTCAAACATCCAAACCCTAAAGATAAATTAACTAGAGAGTAAACAATTTTAGGCTTTATCAAATCTTCTCTCCTTAGACTATTGAAAATGTAATAAGAGAAACAATAACTAGATAATAGCTTCTAGAGTGCTAGTATTTAGGGATTTAGAAGTTTATCTAAGTTAAATCACCTTAGTAAGGTCAAGCAAATGAAAAGAAAATAAGTAGTAACTTAAGTCCTTTAATCCTAGGGTTTGTCAAGCAAACAATTTCATAATCTTTAACATGAATAAGAAAATATACCATAACATTCACAATAAAATGAAGAATTGCATATTCACTTAATTCACCAAGAATAATCAAGCAATAAAACCCTATGTTTCCAAGTAACTTCACCAAGAAATGATCCAAGTTACAAAATTTATCCTCCAAGATAAGTGCACCTTCCGATTTCAACCAATAACTCCCAAATATGGCACAAATTTCAGACCACACTTAGTGTGTGATGAGTTATGATGGAAAAAATGAGAGTAATTTCTCTCTATTTATACAAAACTAGTGACCTTTAATTAATTTTAGGTCAAATAAAGGTTGATCTGGCCAATTTACATCAAAATCTAGTTTTTACATAAATAAAATTAATTAAGCCCTAAAATGATCTCCAAGGGTAATGTCATGCCATTCTAGGGTGACGTTGAGCCCCTAAGGTGGAACGTTGGGCTCCAGATGCAAAACATTTGGCCTCCAAAGGCCCTAGATGATGCCCACACGTGCCAACCAACTCACAATTTACCTCAAAATGAAAACCCTAGCTCTGGATGACGTCCAGGGTCATAATAGTGACATCACGGGCTCTAAAAGGTCAACGTCCAAGTGGAAGAGAAATATCCCCTTGGGTCTAGGTCTGTTAGGGTGTCTTCAAGGGAAACATCCTTCCTTCTTCCTGGTGCAAATATTTGATGTCTTCTTTCCCCTGGCTGGGGTTACAACATCCATCTGTGGGCTTTCAAGCCCATAAAGGCCCGAGCTAATCATTCCCCCATGTGTACCTGTCCACCGGGCAAGGTCCTGCAGTCACAACAAGTATGCCCTCTAGGGGTTCATAAGTCACAAGGATCATAACATGTAAATCAAATCCAATAACTAAATTACCCAAACATGTGCATCAAACCCCCCTTTACCCAGACAAATTATCAAAGACGTTATGCAATTTAGCAAGTCAGGTTTGGAGAAGGTCTTAGGGTGTCCTATTGGGTTAATTCTCCTTAAGTTTGGGGTGTTTCCCAGGTGAGAACCAATCCAGGTCATGTAAGTGTATGAGGTGGCATGGGGTAATTGTTTGGGCATGGGGTGCAGTGATAACAAGGAAATGTAAATCATACCTATGGGTTCCTTTGTAGAGGGTGAGCTGCACCTTGTCATAGATGCCATTGTTTCCTATCCCATTCATTTCCTTTTATTCTTAGCTTGATTGCTTTTGATATTTTGTTTTTATGCATCAAGGGAAGAGTTGAGGGACACTATCTTGGCTTGGTGACTAGAGGTGACAATGTTATACACAAACATTTCACGTAGATGAGAAGGTTGGCTCGTGATGAGACTCCCTTTCTCTTGGCTATGCCACCAAGATCCACTACCTTGGTTCGGTGACCAGATAGATGGTAGTGTCATACCACTACATTCCCATGGTCATAATAGGTCGGCTGGTGATGAGACCTCCTATCCGCCAACTAACACCTTGAGTGTTTATTTATCTTATAGGTTCACTTTTCTTACTGAGAATCCTTTTACTGCTTTCTCAAGAATCACTGGGTGAAGCATCTCAAAGGTTTCATCTTTGGATTTTAATTCCTGCTAGCTACTTTTTATCTCTGGGCCTTTAGCCCCTTCTTCCCACAAGGCAAGGTACAACCATTCCTAGTGTGGAAAATCCCAATTCCAGAACAAAGGTAGGGGGAGATGAGAAGAATAAAGATGGAAAGTGGTAAGTATGGAGGGAAGGAATGATGACCTTTCATAGACCCACCCATTGGGAACCCATCCTAAAGGGATATCAACTTACTAGGGCATCATGTCACCCTTCCAGGTATGAACAAGTCAAAGAGCATAATTTTCAAGCAAACATTATGAAATGAAGGAGAATTCAATGCAACATATTCAAGTGCTTCAAGAATCAAAGTGACACATACCATGATACCCGAACTCATTACCTCATGGAGCAATACTTACTGCTACTTCAGGACTAGGCTCGTGGGATGGACACTGCTGCTGTTGATAAATAAGATGCACTGAAGAAAAGAGGGGCCCTCCGGGGCCATGCTCAATTCATCCGTCTCTCGACACTCCATGTCAGATAGGACCTGTGGGGCTCGAGACATGATAAAAATCAACAAGATGATTGCCCATATTTTGTGAATGTATAATTCCAAACATCCACACACATGGGATGAAATCCTTCCTTATGTTCAACATAGCTACAACAAATCCCTACGCAACTCTATTGACCACAATCCTTTTTAGGTGTTCTTGGGGTTCCAACCATTGGCCCCCATGGACATAGTTCTGCTCATTGCAGCTGGATAGAAAGAGTCCTCCCATGCCTAGACATAGGATGATCAGGAAACCAAATTTTTTGAGGGAATACATCACATCCAACAACAAGTTCATGATATTGTATAGAAATCCAATACCAAGTACAAGCATCGCCATGATCAACATCGGGTGTCGCACAAATTTTAGGTGGGAGATAAGATTTGGTTGCATTTCTAGAAAGAGTGCCTCATAGGACCCCATCGAAAGATGCTCCCACTCTGATACAGGCCTCACACCATCACTAAGGTTGTGGGTTAGAATGATTTTGAATTAAGTATTCCTCCTTTCCTTGGATTGCACTCGATATTTGATGTGGAACTGCTCTGACCATATTTTCCACCTCTCCTAGACACTTCAGATGTGACTGAGCAGTTTTCCCCTATATAAATCAATCCTTCCTGCATAAAAAATGATACAGTTTATCAGGTCATGGACACCCAACAACAAACTATCAAACTCTATCGGGTTGTCAAAGCATGGCAGTTTCTTCATTAGGGAATGTGGCTCACTAGGAGTTAGGTTCAACATAAGTTTCCTCATATGATGTAGGCACTTGATGCAATGGAGACCATTGATTCCTAAGATGGGAGGAATGATCCAGGTGGATATTGGTGGCCAACCACCTATTCCATTGTCTCAAATACTAATTTCCATTTTGGTAGTTTTGTTTTCTCGTTTTTCGAGTCCTAAACTTTTGGTGCTGTTTTGAGGCCCCAAACAACATTTTTTGGGCCCGCCACAATCAAACTAGAGGATTTATCCTAAGTGTGATGGAAACATGTGTAGTCCTTAGATAGTTCTTTCCAACGAGCTATCATGTGCCTAAAATGGAGATTGTATGCAAAAGTTACGACCTTGGGAAGTTGATGTACCAACTTAACCCATCGGGGCCCACATGACTTTTGGCACTTCATCTTCTAGGGTTAGTTTCTCGATGTTTAAGGTTTTCTAATTTATTCTTTGTGTTAAAAATACCTTTGGAGCCTCATTGTAATGAGCTTCTTGCTAATGAGCATAGCTAACACATCTCTTATCAAGGATAATCTACCACCATTCTAGCTAGCTTGTGTGCTTTTGCATTTTACAGTCTATTGTATTTCAGACAATCATTAATAGAATATGAGCTTTACTGTATGATCCAAGGGATCAAAAAATGCTTGAAAATAAAAGTGCTATAAATTGCTCGAAAACAGATTCATTGCGTATGTTCAACAACACAGGTATTCCAACAGAGGACAAACACCTTTAGTAACCAATCACATAACCAGATCAAAGATCAACACACCGATGTTTTCACGTGGTAAAACTCCTACAGGGAAACGCCCATGGCCCCAAACAACGCAGCCACTTGGAGCAGTTTATTAATGCAAAGAAAAAGATTACAGAGAGATTTTACAAGAGAGTTTCTCACAATCGATCATAGGAAAATGACCTTCCATGCTCTTTAAATAGAGATCATGGACCAATTGGGTGTTAAGCCACATATCAATGGACATTAAGATCGAGGAGAGCATGAACCGTTGGATCACTCTATGTCAGGAACATATCATGACCGTCAGATTTCCTAACTACTAATGCATACTAAAGAAACACACTTTTACCTAACGACATATTAGACCAAGTAGATCTTAACTAACTCCTAAGTGTCTAAATATCCTAACATCCCCCCTTAAGAACAACTTGGGATAGGATTGAGGGATTTACAATAGTGACACAATAGGAGAAGGAAGGAGGCATTAGAGCCTATCCCCCCTTAATGACAACTTCGTGAACTCCTAACATAGATCGAAGTTTGGAAAATTTCGCTTCTGTAAGAGACTTTGTGAAAATGTCTGCAACTTGATCTTCTGTAGAGAAAAAGAGCACTTCAATAAATTGATCATGAATTATCTTTCTGATGAAGTGAATGTGTAGCTCAATGTGTTTGTTACACTGATGTTGAACTGGGTCTTTGGCGAGCTTGATGGCACTCTGATTGTCACACCAAAGGCTGGTTAGATGCTGGTGCTGGAATCCAAACTCTGAAAGGATCTGTCAAAGCCACAGGGATTCCTGACTTGAATTTACCGTTGCTCGGTATTCTGCTTCTGCTGAAGAAAGTGAAATAGCCTGTTGTTTCTTATAGGCCCAAGTGACAGGTCCTGAACCAAGGCTGAAAACATAACCTGCAGTAGATTTCCGATCATCAGGGTCGTCGGCCCAATCTGAATCAGTGAAACCAACCAATAAAGGAGCCCCCCCTGAACTGTAATGTATCCCGAACTGAACTGTACCATGAACATAACGAAGTATCCTTTTAGCTGCTTTCCAATGGATTTCATGGGGTGTTTTCATATATCGGAAAATAAGACCAACATCAAAGGAAAGATCAAGACGAGTATGAGTCAAGTATAAGAGGCTACCAACTAACTGACGGTATAGGGTGGCATCAACTTCAGGAGAAGTATAGGTGGCAGAAATCTTGAATCTAGACTGAAAGGGAGAAGGGGTTGGTTTAAAATCGTCCATGTGAAAGCGACGAAGAAGGTCACAAGCATACTTAGACTAGGAAAGAAAAATTCCTTCATTGGTTTGCAAAACTTGGAGGCCAAGGAAATAGTGCAAAAAACCTAAGTCTGTTATTTCAAATTTCTTCTTAAGGCTGGTTTTCACATGGTTTAAAAGTTTTGAGTCATTACCAGTAATGATAAGGTCATCAACATAAAGGACAAGGATTATGAGATGGCTTCCTACTTTCTTGGTATAGACATTAGGATCAGAATGGAATCTAGAGAATCCAGTGGCAATAAGAAAGATATCCATTTTGGCATACCATGCTTGGGGAGCTTGCTTGAGACCATAAAGAGATTTCTTGAGGCGACAAACAAGGCTAGAGTCATTCTGGACATAGCCAGTAGGTTGTTCAATTTAGTTTTCTTCTTTCAAATATTCGTGCAAGAAGGCGGATTTAACATCCATTTTATGGACCTCCCATTTATGTGAGGCAGCAAGGGAAAGAACAAGGTGGATGGAATTCATTTTTTCTACAGGGGCAAAGGTTTCATTATAGTCAATTCCTTCAATTTGAGAAAATCCTTTGGAAACTAACTGAGCCTTGTGTCTTTCAACACTTCCATCTGATGCATACTTAGTTCTGTAGACCCATTTGCATCTAACAAGTTTTCTTCCTTTTGGAAGAGGTACAAGATCCCAAGTATCATTTTCCATTAAAGAACGATACTCTTCATTCATTGCTGTATCCCAATCGGGATGACCTGAAGCTTCTGCAAATGTCTCTGGATCATGAGTTTTTGAAACTTGAGCCAAAAGAGAAGAGGCTCACTGGAACTGTGACCATGTCCGACACTGATTTGAAGGATCACCGACAATATCACCAACTGCTTCTCGTGTTGAACGAACCCATCTAGGAAGCGGTGGAGCTGGTGCTGGTTCAGGTTCAAAGGACTCATCTAGAGGAGGGTGAGCAGGCGGAGGTGGATTTTCATCCTCACTTTCATCATCTGAAGAAGAAACCAGATCATAAGAAGGCACAAACTCCAAAGATGGCTCGCAGGCTGAAGAAGGCACAATTGCCGAAGACGGCTCGCAGGCCAAGAGATTTTCATCAAATTTAACATCTCTTCTAAGAATAATTTCATTACAATGTGATTGAAGAAGTTTGTAACCTTTGACATCTTCAGAATAACTAACAAATATACACTTCTCACTTTTAGGCTGCAATGCTTTCCTTTTCTCATCGTGAATGTGAGCCCATGCTACACTGCCAAATACACGGAAGTGACTTACATCTGGTTTAATTTTAGTCCAAGATTCTTTCAGTGTTATATTTTTAAGAGCCTTTGTGGGAGTGCGATTTACTATGTAATTTGCACAGTTGATGGCTTCCGCCCAATAATTTAGACTTAATCCCTTAGATTGGATCATACAATTAGCCATTTATTTTAATGTGCGGTTCTTTCTCTTAGCAACACCATTTTGTTGTGGTGTATATGGAACAATGTGTTGCATTTGGATTCCCTATGTAGTGTAGTAGCTTGTAAAATTATTGTTCACATATTCACCTCCATTATCTGTTCTTAACCTTTGAATTTGATGTCTAGATTGCTTTTCCACAAGGGCCTTGTAGGCCAAAAACTTGTCAAAAACTTCACTCTTGAGTTTTAAGAGGTAAACCCAAGTACGTCTGGAAAATTCATCAATGAAAATTAAGAAATACTTGCACCCAGAAAAAGAAGGAGAAGAAAGTGGACCACACAAATCACTGCGAACAAGCTACAAAGGACCCGAGGCGTGCCAAGAGGCACGCTTGTCAAAACTGTCCTGATGATGTTTGCCGAGAAAACAACTGGCACAAACACCATCTCTGCATGAAACAAGAGGAAGACCAGACACCATCCGTTGATTACATAGTTGCTGCAATGAGCAATAGTTTAGATGACCAAACCACTCATGCCAAAGTTTTCTCAAGTCATCGCTATGAGCAACAAAAACTGATGAAAAAGATGATGACCCAAAGTTTTCAAACTTGTACAACCTGGTAATATCATTAGCAATTCTAGTTGCAAGAACATGCTTAGGATCTTTTAGATCCTTGATTACAACTTGGTGAGGTGGTTTTACCTTCACCTGAATGAGTGATTTGATATATTGATAGAAGGTTACAAGAAAGATTTGGAACACATAATACATCATTGAAATGACCATTTTCTACCTGAACTGTTCCATATCCTACAACACTAAGAGATCTATCATCACCAACAAATATTTTCTTGGTGTTACATTCATTTAGAGCAGAAAATATGGCTTTATCCTTAGCCATATGATAAGATGCTCCTGAATCAATAAGCCACTCATTAGAAGAAGAAGTAGTAGTAGAAGGTGTATTGAAGGAAAAACCAGAAGTAGAAAGTGCATGTCCATGAGAAGAAGAAGAAGAAAAAGAATCAATACTGATGTTGTGCTTATTCATCGCTGTTTCTAAGGCTTCCATCTTCTTGAAACATTTGGACTCATCATGACCATCTTTATCACAAAAGTTTGCAATGTATGTTAGTATTCATACTTTTATAGTTTTCTCCTTTGTCACCATTAGGAGCTGAAGTTGTCTGAGCGGGTTTGGGACCCTTAGGTTGTTTGTTGTTGTAGCTAGGATGTTGCTTCTTGGGATACTCGGGTTTATCTTTCTGCTGGGAAACTAAGGCTTTGTTGGAGGTACCTGCAATGTTGATCACTCCAAGTTGTACAAGCTTATCTTCCTCTCTAATCAAAGAAGCACAAAAGGACTCAAGAGTGGGTTTTACATAAGCTTTCCCTAAAGCCTATTTCATGGCATAAAAGGTAGATACAAACATAGAATATGCACTACCTAGGTTAAAAAGAATAAGATATATGCAACGCTCTTCCTCCATTTTTATCTTACATTCTTCACATAAAATTATGAGTGTTTTAAACTTAGATAGATAGTCTCCAAGGCAAGAAAAATCACTTGGACTCAAGGTCAGTATTTTATTTTCTAACTATTGTGCTTGAATAATATTGAGTTTACTAAACACAAATTCAATTGTGTTCCAAGCTTCTTCGGGGTCATCAATTCCTTGAAGGTGGTACCTTAAATCAAGAGAGATGGAAATTCCGATTAGTCCACGTGCTTCGTCATTCCTATTATCCCATTTGGATTTCTTATCATCATCAGTGGGTGCTATTTCCTTTCCCAAGGTAATCTAGTACATGCCTTTACTTCTTAATAAATCTTCCATATGGGATTTCCATTAGAAGTAGTTGTTGCTGGTAAGCAAGACATTACTTGTAGAAGACATATTAAATATGCAGATAATGTGGATTTAAAAACTGAAACTAATCATTTGGATGGAAAGATCTCGAAAATTTATGCAGTTTAAAAAAAATGGCACTGAAAATGGACTTCCGATGTGAGAGTTATGCCCTTTAAAAAAAAAGGCATAAACGGTAACCAAATAACCACGTGATAGTGTAAGCTACTTTATGAAGTGACCCACTTTTATAAAGAGAAGTGGGGATCACTTTTACAATGAAGTTACCTTATAACAAAAAAGTTGCATGCAAAGTAAATAACTCTAAAATAAAATATAAAACTACTTATAGTGATTCACTTTTATACTTGAAGTGAAATGCACTTTACAATTTTTAGCATGAACTTTTTAAAAAAAAGTAACAAAAGAGAGACTTGAACTCAAGACCTGTTACTTAGTAAGGCAAGTTTTAACCAAATGGTCTAGAAAAACATATTGTAATGTTCAGAAGGAGGATTTTTGTTGTTGAAGACGACCTTGGAGAGCATGCTAAAAAAAAAACTCTTTTCACACAAGAAAAAAATTTCGCTTCTCGATGACAACAAGGGTTAGATCTTGGTTACCTTACCTGAAAGATGCACCTTTTCCTACCTGTTTCTAATTTTTTGAGATCGCACAGGGCGCGGGGAAAAGAGAATACACATATATAAAAGAGTAGCAACCCGGAAATAAAAAATACAAACCGAAATAAAATCAAAATAAAACTTTGCAGAAATTTTAAAAATGTGTATTCAGGCTTTATACCTCCGGATCTGACTGTAATGGCCGTATCTTGGGCAAACAGAAACCTTTTCAAGTGAAATGAAAAGTGTTCCTGAATGAAATGAGTGCTCCAGACACAATGAAATAGTCCTCTTAGCCTAGAAATGTACATAAATTCCATAAAATGGAGATGAGGCAACTCGGCTTCACACTCTCGATCTACAACAGGAGCGGGTCTGCAAACAGGCTCTGATACCATGTTCGAAAACACAGGTATTCCAACAGAGGAAGAACACCTTCAGTAACCACTCACATAACCAGATCAAAGATCAACACACCGATGTTTACATGTGGTAAAACCCCTATGGGAAAACATCCACAACCCTAGCCAATGCGACCACTTGGAGCAGTTTATTAATGCAAAGAAAAAGATTACAGAGAGATTTTACAAGAGAGTTTCTCACAATAGATCATTGGTAAATGACCCTCCATGCTCTTTAAATAGAGATCATGGACCAATCGGGTGTTAAGCCACAGATCAATGGTCGTTAAGATCGAGGAGAGTATGAACCGTTGGATCACTTTATGTCGGGAACATATCGTGACCGTTAGATTTCCTAACTACAAATGCATACTAATGCAAACTAAAGAAACACACTAAGAAACACACTTTTTCCTAACGACATATTAGACCAAGTAGATCTTCACTAACTCCTAAGTGTCTAAATATCCTAACAACGTAGATCTCGTCCTCACGATCCCAACGCACTTGAACGGGCTCAAACAGAGTCAATATGGTTGAAATATCGTGTTCTGTCCACTTTTCCAAATAGGAAAAAAATGATGACTGTACAGTCGATACATTCTGTACATTCCACGTGTCAGCTGACTCTACGTCCGTACGACTGATATGGAAGGTTTACTGGGCAGGTGTTGACATGGCAAGGTGACTATGCAAGGGTTGACATGGACCAACCAATGGTCAACATGTGTCAGTGTATGAGTAAATGGAAAGGTGCCACATGGCCCAACCAGGGGCCACCACGTGGCACCCTGTAATTGGTTGCTGGTTTAAAATTTTTGGGAGTCCACCGGAGGTTAACCCACAAAATCCAGGCATGGGAAAAGTCTTGACAAAGGTCAGGATACCAACCCACCCTCACTTTGTTTCTTAACCATATATGTGTTTTAAATTATTTGAATTGAACCTTAGTTTCATTCAGCAGGGGTTCGGGATGGGGCTTGGCCCTAGCCCTTGGTTACCACACTTGCATATGACCAACAAATGGGTGGATTTTCCAACGGTCAAACAACAAACACATAATTTTAGGTTGATGCCAGGCCACATGGGGCCACGTGACTATAACCTCCGTCGAGAAAGCCGCCTATGCTTCCTAATGGTGCGACAATTTTCTCGAATTTGAGGAATGGTGCATGTGTTGGGTTTTTGGCACGAAAAATGCTTAGAGCCATGTTTAGTCACATAGAGGTACATTTTGGCAAGCAAGTACATCAAGATATTGGGAAAAACTTCCAGGGAGTGTATTTTTATCAGTTTTTGGCCAAACCAGGTGTAGGAAGAGCCCAGCTAGGGGTTTTGGACATTCTAGAGCCATTGAATCCATCTATTTTGCATTCTGATCATTATAAAGCATTGATTTTGACACTTTGAGCATACAATGAAAATGATCCATTGGAAGTTGGACCAGGAGATGTAGACCAAGAGAGGGGTGAACTCCTTTATCATTTTGTTGTGTTATATGCTTACTTTTGATGGTTGTTTATGAATGTTTATGTTGTTCATGTTAAGTAAAAATTCATTAAGTTTATGCTCTTGCAAACTTGATCCAATTTCCTAAGTCACATAAATATTTCACTTGCAAATTTGTACACACAAACCTTTTTATTTTCAGATCAAGTTGGTATCATAGAAAAGGTTTTTGAAGGTTTGATTGTTTGCAAGTGTTTGTTTTTTGGTGCTTACAAGGTTTAAGATCACAAGAGGAGAAGGTAAACTTGTAGATCCAAGTGTTGATGAATGCAACTATGTGAGACATTCTCGAGCTTACAAACATGTGAGGTGTGGATCATTACAGCTATGTGAGTCTTTCTCTCAACTTACAAACCTAAGAGAAAGACCCTAAGAAGGGTACGTGGTTCCTACTTGAGATAGAGCTAGGAACGTAGAGATGACCTCCTCCATTCAGAGAGTTGAGAAGAACTCCAAATGATTATCCAGTGGGAAAGATGATCTATTGAGTTGGGCGTGCCTGTGGATGAGCACAAGGTGAATGTGTGAAATCCCAAAGTGTTGGGTGCATCATCATGTGAACATAAATGAAGATGATGTATTAGCCTCCTCTGAGCAACAGAGTTGACAAGAAGACTCCAGATGATTCTCCTGTTTTAGGCAGTGGGAATGAAGATCTGTAGAGTGGATGTGCCTATGGATGAGCACATGTGAACACGTGAATATCTGGTTCTTCTCTGTAATGCAGTGAACCATAGATATGGCATCCCTATGGATGTGCCCCTAGTGGATGAGCACTAGTGGGTGTATCATATAATTTTCTATATATTGTTCAAGAGTTAGACCTTCCTGTAACCCTAATTTTTATGTAAAGGGTACAGGTTGGCCCCACCTTAATGTAAGTAATAATAAATGTAAAAGATAATTAATCTGGTTAATAATAATTATAATGTGACTTAGAGAGGTCGGCCCTATTGAGCCAATAGACACTTATGTTGACAGGTTTTAGGTTAGTATAAGTAAAGGTAAAATCCCCATTATGGAAACATATCTTTCAGTGATTTTGGAAATTTCAGCAAGTACATTTACTTGGGAAAAGTGCACACCTCTCTTGGGCACTAGTCTTCTAGGGTTTGAGCACCCTCTTGTGTGCTAGGTATTTCTTGGTGGTGAAGGTATTTCTATTGACGAATATAGCAAAGGATTTGGCTGGGTTTTCTTCCCTTGTTGAGAAGGGTTTCCCAGGATACTGTTGATGATTGGAATCGTCAACGAAGTTTTTCCCGCAAAGTGTTTCTAAAGCCTATTATTATAAAAACTAAATAATACTAGTAGGTGGGACCCCCTTGTAGATTGGAGATCAGGTCTGGTCCTTATTTGATTATTGTGCTCATGTTCGACACTGTTTACATCGTTGATGAGAATCTTGTTTTTGTTAGCTATGGATTGGACTTATGAAGTATTGGTTCTTATGTTACTACGGCCTATGCTATTCATTTGTGCCATTGCTATCTGTTCTTGGGACACCTGCACAACAAACATGTTAGTAATAATACATGAAAGGCAGTTGGAAAAAACAATGACACATACAAACAATTGGAAAGAAGTAAGAAACAATGCAACAAATGAAAATGAGAGAATTTAAACTATTCTATATAGTATACTACATGCATGAAATATTTAATGATTATGGTTCAATCCTAGCTAGAAAGTAAATGGTTATGCAATTTTATTGAGTTATATGGTTACTATGCATATGGTAGGATAGGATGTGGGTGGCGCATTTGACAAAGTGAAGGTTGCTAATGCCTATGCGATTTTTTTTATGGAACATGGTTGATTTGTTTTGTGGCATAAGTTAAGAGTATGATGTGGTCGCATGATTGATGGGTGATGGTTTCGATACATGTGATTAATGGTGTAAATGAAAGGCTTGTTGGCATGTAATAAGAAGTAAATCGATTGTGAATGGAGGCGATGTGCATTTACTGCATGCCACCTTTACTCCTTCGTTTCCCCCCACCCTAATCGGGATATTGTTCATCTTTGTTGATGTGGTTATGCTCTGATTTCCTAGCAGAGAGGAACCGCTCGACCATCTCACGTTTTAAGGTGCTTTGATCACAAGTGTGTCTTTTTTCGGCCATCCATGAGTCTTCTTTGTTTATGAAATGGATATTGGCTCGAATGTATGGGTTGTGTTTTCCTTAAAGTACTTCAACTGTGTAAAATTGTGTTTTTGGAATGAATTGTTGGTGGATTTCTTTGTGATAAATATCTGAAGTTACAGTGTATTGGGCCATCCTGGGTGTTATCAGCCATAGGGGCTCTCTGTGATCTTTGTTGGTTTAGTTCGAGGGTTTTTGCTGGTTTGGCTTTGCTGGTTGTCCTCACACATTCACATCACTATGTCCAGTCTCTAGATTTTATGGGTTTAATGGTTGGAGGCACTCTGTGTCACTATGTTTTGTTCACTTGGACATTGGTTTATTTCACCACTAAAGGCCAAAAAATGGTTTTTCCTATTCTTACTCGACCCTGTCTTCACCTCAATGTTGTGGTTGTTTGACTAAAGAGCCACGAGGGTTACACCCTGCGTGCGTTAAGTACCATTACCGACCGATTTGGAGCCTTGCTCCTCTTCTGTAGCCCTCCTATATCAGCATTTGTTATCTATCCATGAATAATTTGTGGTTCTCTCGGTGTATGCACCATTGGTCACAGAGGTTTTTCACCATTGAAGGGAGTTGGCTCTAGCTTTTCCTGTGTTAGTCACAATGTAAACCTTTAACTCCACAGGTCTGAGTGTTGACATAGAACACCGACGTGGCTTGTCAGGTTCATTGCTTGGTTATTGTTGAATGGTTGTGTATTGTCGACAAAAAAATGGGGTACAAACTCACCCAGTTGGCCATATGACGATCGTGTTGGTTTGATATCTAGTCACTGCATGTGTTATTAAAATGAATAACCCTCCATTGTTAATTGGGTAGTCCAGATACACAGTCGATTTCCTTATGTTTGATAATCCAATATTGTTTTATTTGAGAAGGTCATAGCCTCCCTCCATGATGATGCATGGGTATGCGTGGTTTCCACAACATGTTTGGTTGATTGGTTGATACACAATGATGGTATTTTTGCGCTAAGGATTATTTGTATTTTTGGTTGGCATTGATTACAATTGCTTAATCTTGCTCACGCATACTGCATTTGTGTGTGCAGTGTTTCTACATAATGAATAAATGGTCATGGTAACCGTTAGTTTCTTTTGGGGCTGAATGGTTATTGCAACTGGGATGACTGTAGAAAATTCATCCACTGTATGCGTTATGATTATTTGATTGCACAAGCCCGAGTTTTACACACCATGGTTGATTGCAGTTTGATTAAATTGAAGCAATATTGTATTAGATTGATGGCTCAACATGATGGGTTGAGTTATTACTGTGACTGTGTTTTTGGTTTTTTAAAATGAGGATGTTGCATCGTGGTGTTTTGGGTGGTTGCACACCATTTGTAATATGGATAGTTTGGGTTCCACACTCGGAGATAGTTACAGAGTTTAAGCACGACTTGTTTTCATTTCGATTATTTGTTTTATGAAGACATGCATGTTGTTGATACCTCATCATGATGGATAGCCCAACATGTTAGGGTCACATTGAATTGGGCTTGTACAGTGACAAAATTACACTTGCATAATTGAATTATTCTGTGCATAGCATGTGCTGGAATGTTGGTTGTTGTCTGTCTGTTTATATAACGATCCTGGTTTTTGCAATTTTAATCTAGATTATTTGGCCATTCATTACATATGTTTAATGAATATCATCACATTTTAAATGACATGCCCGATTTTAGTGACGATATGAATTCATTGTTATTTTTGAAACACGACTTTTGGGTGTATTTGTTGATTGAAGTAATGTGGGGGCAGAGATTGATTCTGATGGTTGAAAGAGTGGAAATGGCTACTATTATACATTGAGAATTGTTATAAGATGCAAATTGGATAAATGAAAGGAGAAAAACTCCCTTACAGATTGTGTAAAATGCATATTGTCTTGTGATGACACTGTGTGGACATTTGATTGTGAACAATGGACTAGCTAATACACAATGATTGTTATGATCATTTGGTTGGCGTATCTCCTTTTAACAGAATAGCTATATGGATAACTTGATTAATTTTGTGAACATTAAACGCTCTCATTCCCCATCATTAATTCACTTTTCGCTAATTACAACCCCATCACTTTCCCACATTCATTTTTTATTCCTTGTTCCAAAATTGATTACAGTCAAGAATTTTTTTTTGTTGAAACAGTTGGAAGTCGCAGTGTCTTGGTTGAACTACAATGATGTTTTCTTTGATTTACAGTTGATTGTTGTTGTCCTTGAGCAATAATCGTATTTTTCCCCCTCGTCGTATCATGTTTTTCTCAATACAAACCCCTCACATATCCTAGGACCCTTTATTCACCCCCTTCTCACTAATGAACAGTAAAACAATTTGTATGGATTGGATTGCATGAGTTTGTTACATTGTTGAGCCAAATATATTTCATATTTTTAAGAGTTGTCATGTATGGTTATTTAAAAGACTATTTTCTAATCAATCATGCATGCAGGAATGAGTTTTTTTAGCCGAGGTAGCCATGGCCGAGGAAACCAAGGGAGAGGTAATTGGAACAGAGGCCCAAGAAAGCCTAGGTTCTCCATACATTTTGGTGCCGATTCACAAGATCTTGGCCAATTGTTTCAGGCCGGATTTTTCAATTGGATTGGGTAAGGAGTAGTCTAACCTAGGCCTGAAAGGCCTCCTTTCCAAGTTCCACAAGCCCCTAGTATCACTGTGCCCCTTCACATCTCATTGCAACCTGAGGTTCCTGAAAATGATGGATGGCAAGATATTGTCCACCCGACAGTATCCCAACATCGTGGCTGGCCCAACTTGTCCTTGTCTGCTCCTCTACCTAATAACCAGATTGTCCAAGACACTCCCCACTCACTAGTGAAATCCTCCCATGCTAGCAAGAGATTGAAAACTGAGGCACACCATGCCCTTGACAAAGGAAAATCCATTGTTGCCCCTTCCTCGCCCTCCAATGTCTCTAACGAATCCATGTCTTCCCAGATGTGTTTGAGGGATGATTGATCCCATGTGATCAATGAGATTAGGCCTAAAGGCTCAACGCCGTCTGTTATAGCAAGATTTGCCTCACCATTGCTATCTTGCATAGAGGGACTTCTTCCATTTCCCTATGCAGACTTATCATTCCTTTTTGATGAATCCAGAGCTAAAAATATACATTTTCCACATATACACTCCCTATCAGTTATACAAGATGCGTATACACTTATTGCTCCACTACAACTCATGTATATTGAGATTTGTGCCAGAAAATACAAAATGAGGTCGGGTTTCCATGTCACGATAGAAGATCTCTGATCCTTGGCCTTCCATATACTGGAAAAGTTCTGACTCAACCCTTCAATTGAATTCTGAAGGCTATAAGAGCACAATTTCGAGCTATGGAAAAGAGGGGAAAGCATTCAACTTTGAGAGAAAAGTTACTCTGGAGAAATTACTTCATATTAAGTCTGCATCCCTTTGTCCCTCAACTCTGAACATAGTGTTCAACCCCTAAGCTCTTTCCCTATTGTTGAGAGGACCTCATTGCCTCTTTCCTATGAGATTGCCTTTGGTGGAGGATTGAAGTGGTGGAGACCCAGTTGGAAGGAACTTGGTTTCTTGGTTTCGAATTGTGCCGACGCGAAAGTATGTAATGTTATCACTTCTGTTAATCAATTATTAATAGAAATACTCCTTTCCCCTCCTATTGGTATCTTGCAAATATATGATTATTATCCATGGGCATGTTTGTAATGTTTATTAATGGATTATTCTATCTGATGTGATAGCCCCTTTTATATCATCACTATGTACTTGCTCTGCTAGTTGGTTGAAAACTTCTTCTAGGTATAAAGCTTTGGGTCAAAGTGCTCAATGGTAGAACATCATCAAATGTTGGATCGAGGTAGGCCTATTTCTTATATTTCACATTAGTTTATATATCACATGTTGGAATTGAGTTGATTTCTGTAGTCATACCTATCTGTTGTGGTTTAACCTTGGCCATAGAGAGTTTTTCCCTTGCAATAGAAATGGTGACTCCACTGGGGACAGATCTTCCTTCTAAGGGTTGAAGTACTTTTTCTTCTTACATTGCTCTTTTTCCTTTGTATTTCTTGTCGTATCACTACTTGACAGATTATGTTCACTCTGAGTCTGATTTTTCAGCCTTTTTCCCTGTCTGGCCTTGTTTTAAAGCACATACGCCCTTTTTGCCTTGACAATCATGTATACACACTTGATGTCTCACTGCAAGAATCGTATATACGCTCTGTTCTCCTGAACAATCACGTATACCACTTCCCCTTTCTTGTTTGCTTGGTTTAGTGACTGTTGGGTGGGATTTGGAAGTTGTTGAGCCTTCTTAGGTCTCTACAGTGCCTATTGAGATTATCTAGGATGACAGGAAACCTGTTTGGAGTTGAATTTTTGGGTGGAGTTTTTCTCTTTGTTTTCCATTTTTGATTTGTCCTTGTTATTTGGGTTGTTTGCTTGGCTGCTTGGTGTTCTGCTCGAGCTATTGATTTTATACATAGTAGACTTTATATATCAGGTTGCTCATTAGTCCATGCATTTTCTTTTTAGTATATTGAAAATACAAAAAAATAGGCATTTTGCATTGTTTGGCATTTCTGTCTTGGAATATTTATCATTAGCTTAGCGCATTTAGTGAAAGATTTCATTTTACTTATGAATTGCAGAGTTGAAATTGAAGACTGCACTGTTCTTATTTAACATATCATTCATTGAAAAGTTAAATATAGACTTGGCATTATATCCGTATTTATTTTCTTGCAGAGTCATAACACCATGAGTTTCACTTCCATACCTTTTTGAGTAACCACGACCAATAAAATTTGTGCTTTAAACTAAAATTGATTAGTTACGATTTTATTTCTTAGGGTGCACAAACTAGCCTAGGATTTAGTGCCTTGGAATAAGATCTTGTGAGTAAAATTCTCCAAGGCAATTAAATCAACATATGTGTCTGAGACAAGGAGTTGAGAAATCCGTTGTATAATTGGTAATATCAGGAGGCTCTGCTCACACCGGAGTTAATCACAAGGTCGCGTGAATTTAGTTGAAGGGATAACCCCTGGATACTCACCTAGCATCAGAGATATTTCTGTGGATTTATTCGTATTTGGGGATATTGCTAGTACCCATACCTCTGTGAGAGGCGGTGCTTTCAAGGTTTCAGGCTTTGCTACCCTGCCCATACGGTGATCCAGACTTATGACTGCTTGCCTGTGCATCCATTATACAATGGTTTATTAGTTGCTTGACTTAGGTATCTCATAGGTTACTTGCAGGGGTTATTCTGCTTGTATCGTGAGTCAGATAGGGGTTGGAAAACAAACAACCTTTAAGGAGGATTACCTCTCCAGGGGGATCTGACCAACTGGTTGTTAAGCCTACGAGGGCCCTTATAACTGATTCTGTTACCTCCAAACTTTAGCGGGGAGTATCAGGTCCCTCTTGGATGAGACATACCTTCTTTAGCGAGGGAGGCCACTCAACCATTTTAGCTTGTTTGCATGCATATTGGTCGTTTGACTTTTTGATATGCTCTTTGACTACTAGCCAAACTTAGGCGTCTATTTTGATTTTCATCATTATGGATGGTGGATTTTCTTTTACTCCCTCATTCATTGCTACCCACCCCATGATACCTGCTAGTTTCATGGGGACGAACCCTTCTGTTTTTTACAATGGTATGCAGAACTACAACGCTCAGTCCTCACCTTAGGTATCTAGCTAGTTTTTTGTTGATATGCCTCCCCCTGTGCAACCCTCTCCCTAGCCCACATATATGAATCCTAGCATTGGACCCGAGGGCACCATGGCTCTGATGCCTACTGCTTTGTTTGATATGAGTCGTGTACCCATGGGAGGGTGGAACCTTCCCCCTTATGGATCCAATACTAGATATGCTCTTTCAGGAGCCAACACTCAGATGGGTGCTTATCCCATTTATTACACCCCACTCATGTATCTTTCGTCCTCCATGTCAGTTCCTTCGAACACTTTTTCCATGATAGGTCCTAAATTACCACCAGGTATTTCATATGGAGAGAATCAATTTTACGGTTTGGGCTACCCTCTTTATGGGACCCCTTCATAAGGGGGAAACATATATCCTCACTCGAATAATCCTTATCCTACCTTGTTATATTCACATACCTTAGTGACGATGCTCGTCCAAACCTCTTCGAACCATTTTGGCGTGAACCAACACCTTTCTGGGCTAGGGCAAGAGGTATACCAAGATCCTGCTTGGCTTGCAATTTTTTATTTCCTAGGACCATGGAATCAAATGCCACCATCTATCACCAGCCCAGTCACTGTTAGTCATACTAGTGCTCCATATCCAACCTATGCCAGTCATGTTGGATATGGGTCAACTTCTTCTACAAACCATGTCGACATCTTTCCCCCAAACTCTACCAATTATGTTGGGGGCATCATTATTTTTTCCCCAAATCATAGCCATGTCACGTCTCCCACTTCTATTCATCATACAAGAGACGAATCTCTTTCCCCTTCTAGTTACATCGAGAAGCCTAGATGTCTCAGTCGTAAACCAAAATTCCTTTGCAGGACTTGCGAAGTAATTCACCTTACTCGTTTGTGCCTGGTTACTGCTGGGATACCAAAAGCGTGGGGCTCACCCAAAATCCTTTCATATTCTGAAGCCTCTATGATTTCTCCTCACACCACTTCTCCCTTGATCGTCTTGGTGGTCCCACCGACACAATATGCTCCCAACCTCACCCCCTTTGTTAAGGGTGAAGCGTCTCTTGCCCCTGTTACTATGCATCCTCTTCAGCCTATAATTGAAGAAGTGGCCACACCAGTGCAATCTCTGATCAACCCTACTCTCCCTAAAGAGAATGACACACCTTTCATTCACATCATCAATATTTCAAATCCTCCCCCTTCTGAACTTCATGCTTAACCTAGCTTATGAAAAATCAACATGGTATAAGAGCATAGGTCTTGAATAACCCATTGCACAAGCATCTACCAGTCTCCTCTCTCTTCTGCAGAACTGTACGACCCTCCTAGGGTTTCTAGAAAATCCGTATGAACTTCCTTTATGAGGTGTTTAATCCCTTAAACACTTGAACATTGGGTCTAATTTTGGCATAGGAGAGTACAACCTCCTCCAACACATCTCCAAAGACTCTCAGAGTGACATTCTGAGCATTTTGAAATTTTGGTCCTAGGGTCTCTAGGGTTTTGCTAATTTCTGCAGAAATTTCAGAATTAGGGTTTTTTCAAACTCATTGAAGGATCTCTTCAACTCACCATTATTATCCTATCTCTCAAAGTATTATTTTTGGCAGTCATAAGTCTAATAAAACCTAAAAGTGCTAGCCTAGCCTAGCCGTTAGGTTTTCTAGCCTAGTTGACAAAGGGTTGTGAAGAATATAAAATTATGATGAAAAAAAACTATGATGGAAGACAAGATTGATGGATCAAGAAACTTTAAAGTTCTCAAAAGACAAGACTTTAGAGGAAGACTTATTGTGAGTAATAAAAAATGTTTTACCAGAGACAACTATCAATGAATAGAAGGAAGATGGCGTTAGGACAAGGAAGCCAATCACCTACTCAAGCCCTTACATTGAAGGGCCATCTTCAAAATAACAAAGATGAAAAAAGGTGACACTGTGACTATATTCTTCATAAATATATCAGAGGATAGAGATCAACTAAGAGCCATTGGAGAAATCATATCAACATTCTCATGTATGCACTTGTATATATTATTTGTATCATTGTCATGAGTGAAATTGCAAGAGGAAGGAACCTTTGTTGAAGTCATGGATCCAGAGGGATCTCAGTGCATTCATAGAAACAACACACTCAAAGTAAAGAATCCAGGTTTGATTGTTCTAATTGTCATTCCTCTAACCTACATTTATAAAAGTTTGCTACATTACAAGTAGGTGTTGTAGCTGTGACAATATTCCTTAAAATTGTTTTGATTCTAGAGATGTACTCATTATTCTCCTTTAGGAGATACTCTTGTGTTGTTTCTTTTTGTTTTCTTGTTCCAGATAGGTTAACAAGAAAATAAGATGCTTATCCTTTAGAGAGAGTCACTTGACTCAGAAGGAGCCAAAACCATTTGAGAAAGAAGAAGAATAGAATCATAATTGAGAAAACCAATGCTACAAATCATGATCAAAAAAATTTCTAGGATTCCATGGGAAGAAGCATGCATGACACAGTATATGTGTAGAACAAGAGTCTTCACTAGACTTTGAAAAACATAACTCCTGAAGAAGTCTTCACCATAATGAAGCCTAAGATTGACACTTTAGGTTATTTGGGTGCCCAATGTATTTTCATGTACCCAAAGAGAAAAAGTCCAAGATAGATCCTTTAGGAAGAAAGGATACAATGAATATTCAAAGACATCCCTAGTCAAAGACAGATTGAGACAAGCAAAGACATTGTCCTTGAAGAAGAGACAACTTTTCAAAGACCCAAAGAATCTCAGATGGATATTGGCAGTGAGATAATACCTTCTCCCCCTTAAACAATTCAGAGGGAGACAAACATTACTCTAGGTTATCCAGGATATCCAGTTGATATGTTCAGAGATATTTCATTAGGGAATAAAATTCCTACCCAGACTCACTCTGTAAGAGGCAGAGAAACATACAAGCCTCTAAAGGCACATTCCGAGAAAGCAAAAGAGATTTTCGAGCTATCCTTCAGTCATGAGACACTTCATTGATGTTGAGACTCCTTGTCTTAGAGAAGCAACAAGAGAAACGGTATAGAAAGATGCCATAATAGAAGAATACCAGTATATCCTAAAGAACGATGCATAATATATTATTTAGGGACCAGAAAGGGAAGTATGTGGTAACTTCCAAGTGGATCTATAAGATCAAGCATGCAGCTGATGGAAGTGTCGAGAAATACAAAACGCGATCTATAGCTAGAGGTTTCTCATAAATAAAGGGAGTTGCCTATGATGAGACACTTGACCCAGTGAACCCGATACACTTCCATCCATACTACCATCCATGAGTTGGAAACTATAGCAGATAGATATATTCTTGATGAGTTTGGATTTCAGCAAGAGTGTTACTGATCCAAACCTATACAGTGTTGGTGACGAGAACCTGATCCTGATGACTTATTCAGAAAGAGTTGTTGTTGGATACAAGTAATCCTTGACTTATGAATTTGAGATGAAGAATCTGAGTATGATGCACTACTTCTTGGGACAAGAAGTATGGCAGAGGACCGATGATATTTTCCTAAGTCAAGGAAAATATACAGTGAAAATATTAAAGAAGTTCAGTATGATAGAATGAAAAATCCACCGTGATGAATTTAAAGAAGAAGATTCATGATGATTCAAATGAGACTGATCCACAACTCGTTGGATCACTAATGTATCTAGTTAA
>ML838039.1:16717-48023 GCA_009831015.1 Picea engelmannii | reverse complement strand
CATGTCCTCGGAAACTCCGATTTTCCGATGCGTCAAACTCCGATAGCGCCTTGATCTCCGACACCTGTCCCTCAGATGGACGACTCAGATCTTGTCGGTAAATCGCGGATCGCGATTCCGGGTGGCAAGAGTTCTATGTATTCGAAAACCCCGATATGCCGAACTCCGACTCTCTGGGATCCTCTGCTATGTGTCTCTGCTGTTTGGATGGCTCAGATCCTATCGGGAATTCGCAAATCGCTACTTCCTATTGCAACGGTTCTACACTCCTAAATTCTCTGATGGGTGAAATCTCGATGACTCCCCAGAACGCTGACACGTGTCCGGTCGAGATCAACGGTTAGGATCTGTTCTCGGGATTTCGAGAACCACAAGGCCTCGATTCTCAGACTCAACAAAACCCCGATGACCCTGTTGTCCCGATGACTTCTTCGGGATGTTGACACGTGTCCTTCTGAGATCAACGGCTAGGATCTTTTCTTGGGATTTCGAGAACCACAAGGCGTCGATTCTCAGACTCAACAAAACCCCGATGACCCTGTTGTCCCGATGAATTCTCCGGGATGTTGACACGTGTCCTTCCGAGATCAACGGCTAGGATTTGTTCTCGCGATTTCTGCTCCAGATCTGATGGCTCAGATCTCTTCCTCGCATGCCTACCCCTGCGCAGCTTCTCCAGACCCAACGACTGACGAGTAATTGGACCGAGATCTAATTGTCTAGATTCGTTCTTTTGGGTCTTGGAGTTTACGATTCCAATTTCTCGTTGCTCACGATGGTAGAGGACAAAGGGGCAAGGTATGTAACGCCTTCGTTACTTCCGTCAATCTAATGGTCGTGAATGACTATGGGTCCTCCGACGAGATCTCATCCATCGACTTATTACATCTCACAACACTACTATCTTGGAACCTTAATAGGATCGTTCCTCCTCATACAGGGTTAGTAAGGCCTGTGCATTCGAGTCCTTGTTCTGGGTTCTTAGTGAACCTTTCCAAGGAGGAAATCTCTGTGAAGAGATCCCTACCGGGGCATTCCCGGAAGAATATAAAGGGAGGCAGCTTCCCGAGAATGGCTGGGCATGATTAGATTCATTTATCAACGTAAGTCGAGCACGGTTTCCTCGGTGTTAAGCATATATCAACTCATTCATATCAAGCACTACACGCTCATTCTCATGCTGAAATCATTTACAATTTCACAAGTTCTATGAGGTAACATCTACTCCATATTAACAATTGTTGTACAGACAATTCCTTCACAGGAAACATTTACAATTCCACAAGTCCATCAACATATATGACAGCATATAAATTTCAAAATGCAGTATAAACAAAACACTTATCAGAAATAACTTTAGCAATGGAAGCAACTGCTGAGAGGGGTGCTCGTTTCCACCCAACCATAGGTGTAGTGACTCCTAATGGATTTACCACTAGCCACCCCCGAGATGAGACCATGATGTTCGGAGACCTGTGTCTCTCTGTCTGCCAGTTCCCAGGAGCGAAGGTTGCAATCCCCTCCTCTCTGCGGTCACTCACTCTGCATAGAACTGCCAGAGTTCCCCTCGCGCCCCCCCTTTTCAATCGCTTCTGCCATACGCCTTATCCTCTCGTGAGGTTGCGTGTGGCACGATTACCCTTGCGTTGGTCAGTCATGATGGCTCTACGGATAGGTGGTTCACCTCCCCATCCCTCATCAAGCCATCCACCTACCAGCCTGCAAGGCATTTATTTCAGGGCTAGTGAGACGCTTTTGGTTCTCCGGGCCAGTGGAGTCCAAATACGGTATTTAATTCTTGGTGGAAGTTAACGCCCCTTTTTAAAGGTGCCCTCCACCACCATCGTGGTCTCTTTTCCGCACATCCCCTCTCAGCAGTTCCGCAATAAATTCAAACTATCATTTACATTCATTGACCTCTTCCTGCAGGTCCATTTACAACACATATTCATACTTATGAGTTTTGCCATAGTCCTTGGCCAGTTCAGTTATATTTACAATCTGGGGGAAACAGGGTGTTACAGATCTACTTATGTGAGTGGTTACTGAAGGTGTTTGTCCTCTGTTGGAATACCTGTGTTGTCGAACAGGGGATTCTTCGTATTCATCTTAGAAAACTTAGAAGACAAAAATCTCATCTTTAGGAATGGACCATATTTTATGGGCCCTCACGGACTATACCTAAACAAATGGTCTCCAGATTTCGACTCAATGCAAGATGTTCCTTCGAATGTTCTGGTCTGGGTGCACCTTCCTCATTTACCCTTGCATTGTTGGAATCCAAAGTCACTGGAATCCATTGGAAACACCCTCGAAAAATAAATCGACAAAGAAGGTAGAAAGGAATACTATTCATTTGCAAGAATATGCATTGAAGTCGATCTGGAGGTGGGGTTCCCGGAATCCATTCAACTAAAGGTCGTAGACTGGTATCACATCCAAGAGATGGATTATGAACATATTTCATTCAAATGTAGTTATTTCCATGGCTATGGACACTTTTCCATCCATTGAAAAAAAAAGGAAGAGGAGGAGGTGGAGATATTGAAAGGCGATCAATGGACACAGGTCAAGAAAGCATCCCCGCCAAAGCACATTAGCAGATCCAAAGGAAAAGGGGCACCAAAGGGTCCTAGCGCCCCTACCTCAAGGAAATATCTTGGGGAAGGAAGCTCAACCCCTCCAAACCCATAGGCTTCTAAAAACCCTTTCGAAATCCTCAACAATCCTTCAGAAATATCTAATACAATGATTGAGGAACTTGAGCAGAAAACCCTTCCTCCCATAGTGGAAAAAAAAAATGTTGAGACAACCCAATCCGATTCCCCAATTGGAATATCCTCCTCCCCTTCCTATGCATAAATAATAAAAAATAAACCTCTAGAAAACTATGGATCTTCTGAGGATGAGTCTTTCGAGAGACCCTCAAAAAGATCAGGGAGAAAATATCACAAAGAAGAAAGAGAAGAAGAAGCGGAGAGACAAAAAAGGCAAGGAAGCCAATCCACCATTGAGATTTCCATTGGAAGAAATACCAGAACAAGGCCCCCCAAGGGAGGTCATACCCACTCCAACCCTAGTAAATAATGTGTATAGTCTCTTGGATTTGCAGAGTCTTGGGGAATCCATCGAAGGCCAAAGAAGTCAAAGACCTACTGAAAATCGACTATCCCGAGATCTGCATGCTCCAAGAGACCAAAATTGAAGGGGACACCCTTCTAGAAATCGACAACTTAAAATGGAAGAAAAACGTTGGAAAAGCCATGAGCGTAAGGGGCACCTCAAGTGGCCTTGCAACCTTGTGTGTGAAGGACAAGTTTCATATAGAAATTTATTTCTAGACTCAACACTGGATTTTAACTAAACTCCAACATACCTCAAGTAATATTTCTCTTTCACTCTTCAATATGTATGTACCTGTCCTGTACTCTGAAAAGAAATATTGTTGGCAATCGTTATCAGATTTTTTAGAGATCCTCTCTCCTTCAAACATAATTCTAGTCGGGGATCTAAACTTAGCATTCGATCCAAAATAAAAGAGAGGAGGAAATAGTGGCATGGATTAAATGCTCCCTTTCGTTGAGGAGTGTTGGAAGCCACACATGATTTTGATATTTAACACGATCGAAAGAAATTTCATTTTTCTGTAGCTCCCATCACTTCAATTTTATAAACATTTTTGAGAGTTTCGAAATGATTGCTGGATTAAAAGATTTCCTTATTAATTTCCTATTGTTTGCATTTTTGTTTGTTTTATTTTTAATTCATGACTGCAAGCATGAATTAAACATAAAACTTAGCTTGGTGTTATAATTTTTTGCGCCTTAGAAACATATTTTTAAAGGTCACCCATATTTAATTAAAATGCAAATCTTATGAAATGGTTGTTGGATCCATTTTTGTGTTAATACAATTATTATTGTTTCAATGGTTTGGTTGTTCATTATCGAATTTCAAAGGTCACCCATATTTAATTAAAATGAAAATCTTATGAAATGGTTGTTGGATCCATTTTTGTGTTAATACAATTATTATTGTTTCAATGGTTTGGTGGTTCATTATCGAATTGCTTTGATTCATGAATAACTTTGGTTAATTATTTGATATTTTTTTTTTCAATGGTCATATCAGCATTCATACCAATGAGTACAGACCTATTGTACTTATGTTTTCTCCTTACCTGGTTGGATCAAATAATTAATGAATCCATTCATTATCTACATAGGGTTTGGCACTCTGTAGTTTGGAACTCATCACAAGAGATGGTAAGGAATACAATGAACCCTCTAGTTTTCGTTCCCACTATCTGAGTTATGATAACCTACAGGTTCTGCTATTTTTGTGTTTCCACTCTCCATTCGGACTTGTTTTTGTTGCTCACACGATTGGAACCTAAAACTTTTTCGAGTAATCTTTGTTGCATTCTGGTTACAGTGGTCATGGAACCCATCGTTCGCATAGAGCCGAACGGATTCCAGGCCTTACTTTCCCATGACGATGCGATTAAGGACATAAAGAATCATGGCTGGGATATATTTCTTAATAAATTTGAGGGTTATAATCTTCAGGTAGCAGAATCCTTCGCACAAACCTTTGACGGGTTCAGAGCTAATATAGGAGACATACAATTAGAATTGACAGAAGAGTTCGTTAGAAAAGTAACAGGTCTCCCATCAAAGGGAAAGATATGGTTTAAAAACACCAGGATAGAAGAAGTCTCGTGGAATTTGTTTATGACCTCTCAAAAAATTGACTGTTGTGTAAAAGGTATTCTTATCGCCCTGTTAAAAACTAGATGGCATAGTTTGTTGTTAATTCTAAGATAATTTGTTACTATTGAAGGTCGATACGGATAGGTCTTTCTCTACCATATCTGTTTTCTCATGAATTTCATAGGTTTCGATTTAGACATGCCATTTTACTTATTGATGAGTCTCTATAAGATGTCCAAGCGTTACGAGTGACAGGGTGTCAATTCGAGCCTGTTCCACCATGGATTGGTTAAAATCTTGTTGATGTATCATCTGTCGACCGTAGGTGATAGTTGGGAGATAGTTTTTATGAGGAATGGCTTTGCCCAGGATGATCCTACAACAAACCCTCTTTTAACAACAAACCCTAACTTAGACAAGCCAATGGTTGAAGACCAGTTCGGTTATTCAATCAATGGACCAGAGTTTACTGATAAAACCCCTCTAGACAAAGGATTTCCATGTAAGTTTTCACTTGCAACATTCCCAGAGCAAGAGAATGATGAATTGAAGGAAAGTGATCCTCTTGTGCCCGTGAATGATGCTATCTTGAACGTTAATGTTAAGTCCGATGCCAAGAAACTTTGTAAAAGAACAAAACAACAACGCACAGACTTGGGTTTCAAGAATAAGAAAGCGGGTCGCCTAATCTCTAGGAAACTAAGGAACCGAAACGATACTCATCTGATCTCGATCGATTTGATTGAAATCGATGAGGGTTCGGATCCTGAGATAGAGGATTTTCTAGTTCGAGAAGATCCAAAAATTTAGGGTTCCATGAAGGAGTTTATCATTCATACTGAACCATATCATTTCGTAAAAAATCTACCACCATGCCTTAAGGGTAAAGAAGGATTCTCATGTATTAGGAAATATCTGGAGCATATAATAGATAAGTCGAAAACCCCCTTGGCCGATTGTGTCCCTCGTCAATCTGCCATCTCCCCTGTACATTGTGATGGATGTCTCGATTGGGTTGAGTGTTACTATACCAACGTTCCTCTCTTACAGGCCCAAATCAAATCTTTAACTACTCAGAACGATCTGTTGAAGCAATAAAACCTTGATCTCAAGGCACCTGCAAAGAGGGAGACTAAATGTATCAAGAGAGCTGGAAACATATTCATTAAGAATACAACCAATGTCAAGGCAATTATAAACTCAGAACTATCTGATCCATCTTTGGCAAATTTTTAATGGTAGAAAGTTTTGTTGTGATTTCGTTTGATTTTTTTTATCTAATTCTAAATAAGTAGTTTTGAATTGTGATTTCATTTACTAAAATAAATATTGGCTACAAAATATTCAATTTTGTAGCCAAGTCTCTTTTGATAAAAATAAGTTATTAAAAATTGTTTTTTTTTTTTAATTTATCAAATTGGTTTGTTATTCTTAGGAAATGGGATATTTTGATGTTTATTACTTGGAGGAAATATTTTCAATTATACGCCTAAATGATTAGTAGTTTCTCCTTCCTTATGTTTTATAAAAACTTTGGTTTAATTTTTGAATAAACCAACTCTGTTATGAGTGGTTCCCAATCCACTAATTTTGTAATATTACTTGATTTTGGGAGATTCAACTATATCCTGTGAGATATGAGTATTAGGATCCTGGATTACTTTAAATACTGTTCACTTTTGTTAGTAAAGGGATCATTTTTGGAACACATTATGGACATGTAATTCCTCAAGACTGTATGGACAAGTTGTTCATATTTCAGCTTTATACCAACGTGACACTATTCCATCTATGTTTTGCATCTTATATTATGGAATATTAACATGTTACACAACTTTAGCCTCATTAGGATGTAATGTTTCATTTTATTTAGTGCTTTAAATTTTGTCTATAATTTATTGTTTCATATATTATATCTATGGTTGTTATTTCACTTTAATATCATCGATTTATGCTTGATGTTAAGTTGACATATCATATGAATGTTTCACATTAAAATTTATTTTATTGTAGACATTCACCATTACAAGGTCACTAGATTTATAAGTTTATCACCCTATTTTTTTATATCCTTGCTCCCAAAAAATACCTTGAGTTTATTTTGGAGATGTTAGCACAACCCTGTTATAGATTTCTCTCATAGGCAAGATAGTTGGAAGTTTGGATTGCATAGGGATATAGACACATTATGAGATTAATCTCAGGTTAGTGTTATTCGCATTCGATTTACGTTGTTAGTTTATTAGTGAAATCAGACAGTTTAAATTGGTTGTGTTATTATTATGTTCTTGTTTCAGATCATGTTTTATTAGTATCTTTTGAGTTTTTAGATTTTAAATTATTAAACAGAAAATATAAACATACGTTCTTTGTTTATCTTCTTCGTAAACAATTACAAAAACATTGATTTCTCAAGACATTCACCAAAACTTGCAAATTGTAAATATCTTGTTCATAATCACATGTTCATATTTATGTTTCTGTTCAGCATTCATAAATAATTAGAGTCATGTACATAGTATCACAGTTGTAACCTTAGAATAGTTTATTTCATTTCTTTGTTTTAGGACCTTAGTTGGCTAACGAAGCCATTAAACTCGTCAGGATAGATCATACCAAACGTCTTGGGTTAATTAGACAACCCCGGACCAGATCTATCCTTCTAGTTGATGGTGTGTCATTTACACCCATCAACAAATGGCACTAGAAGGAGGGACTAAATTCAATTGATGGCACATGGAGGTCGCAAGACTCCTCCCCCACACACTTGCTCCCCTATCGTAACGCCTAGTCACTCAGACAACAACGTTACACTTGAAACATCAACTACCTCAAATGATAACCCTGAGATTCTCATTGAACCAGTAACACTAGTTCCTCAAGGGGCTGACGTCCAAGAAATTGTTCGTTACTCACTAATAAGAATGCATAGTGCCTTAGCTTGTATCAGAAAACCTGGTAGGCCACTTAATCAACCCCTATATTTCTCGGATATCCAAGAACAACTTCAAGGCACTAGTATACTCCAAAATCCTTTAGGTAATAATACTACCAATCTTATCGAAACACCTACCCTTTGAGCCAAAGGATCTAGTATCCCACCTTCCCCACCTAGTTCATCTCCATCTTATTCAGGAGGAGAATCTTCAAACGAAGGAAGTTCTTCATCGGAACCATCTCAACCTTCTACACCACCAACTCCCATGGAAAATCAAAACAATCCTACCAGACCTTAGCTCGATCAAGATGTCGTGGTTGTACCCATACCCCAACACCCATTACCAAAACATCCGGAGAAATGGCTGCCCAAATTTGATCCAGACTCAAAGCAGTCTGTTGAGGATCATATCAAAAAAAATATGTTGGCCATTAGACTCCGGAGTGTTGAACACAAGGATGTAGTATGCAGATTAGTCCCTTATACTTTTGAGGGAAATGCCTCCACATGGTATTTCGCTCAACGGCCCCAAACCATTGTCTCTTGGGACAAGTTTGAAACTTGTTTCTTGGAAAAATTCGGAGATGATAAATCTCTAGAAGTCCTCATTATGGAACTTTCCAGCTTAAAAATGAATCCTAAGGAAAAAGTCAAAGATTTTAACCAAAGATTTCTTACTTTAAAGAATACAATCCCTTCAGGTTCAATGCCCACTGAAATTTTCGTTTCATATTATGCTAAAGCCTTGCACAATAATATAGATATATGGGTTAAAAGGTATAACAAGAACACATTGCTTGAAGCCTTTGAGGAGGCAAGCCAAATTGAAAAGGATATTTTGAGCCTGAAAGATAATCTTAGTAGAGAAGATGAAACAACTTCATCCTCTAAAAAGGAAATAGATATCCTTACTAGGCCTCCTCAAACTAAAAATCAACTGGAAACTTAGACTTAGAAAGCTTGCACCAAGCTTTCCAAAAACTGTCTAATCAGGTCGTTGACTTGAAGAGATCAACCGACGAGGCATCAAAAAAAAAAAAAAATTTAAACCTCCTTTTGGAAAAACTTTTCCTCCCAACCGGCCAAACCCGGCCACTGAAGGTCTAAATTTCGAAAGTTTACGGTACGCTTTGTAAACCATCTTAGAAGCACATGATAATTCTACCTCTACCCCTCTCGAAAATTCTGAAGACGTAGTCGAGGAAGAAGAACCTGAAGAAGATGAATCATCTCCCAATTCCTTCGGTCACTTCTCGGACAGTATCTTCCAAGAAAATTTTGAAACTATTCATCCCTACAACACAAGGAGAAAAATGAAAAACAAACCCTCTTCTGAAATCGATAAAAATGTGTTTCCAAAACAGTCAAAGCAAGCTGAAATTAAACAGAGCTTAGCAGTTCCAGTTTTAGAATACGATTTGATTGAGGATCTAAAAAAATTAAGAGCTAATATTTTTGTTTTTGAGCTACTGAAATTTCCCCTTATTTTGCAGAAAATGCTTCAAAATATCGTTGAAAACAGTGAAAACAACGATCCTAGTAGCAAGAAATCAACAGAAATCGATTCAAATACTGCCAAAAAAATCCCAACTAAAACGACATATGAACTCCCAGATAAAAGGGATTTAGCAGTAAAAACTGTAGCAAATGTAAATAAAACTATTTTAGGGACAACAACTAAAAATCAGCAGAATTTTGTTGTTAATGCTCGAAAAAATGTCCCGCCTTTTTTGTTAACCTTTGAAATTTTTAATAGGAATGTACATAATTGCATGGTCGATTCTGGTGCATCGTCAAACGTGATGCCTCTATCTATTTGTCAAAAAATTAATGTAGAAGTTAAACCTTTTGATCTCAATATCATCCAGGTAGATCGAACAAATGTTAAGGTAACTGGTGAGCTTAAGAATGTTCTGGTTAGATTATCTTCCAATCCTAAGGTTCATCAAATAATTGGCATTATCGTTGTTGATATCCTTGAATTTTACGGTTTGTTTTTAAGTAGGGATTGGTCAGAACAGCTGCATGGTTACTTTGCCACATATTGATCTCATTTGTGGCTACCTGAAAATGGACAGCCAAACAAAATCAGGATAAACAGAGAATGTTATCTTAAGCATACCGTGATGGATCTAAATGATGTAATTGAAACTTTCACTACATATGCTAATTCATTTGAAATTTAGGGAATGAATACCTTCTTTGGTAATTTCATGACCGGAATTTCTCCTATTACTGATCCTAGGCAGCAATCAGAAGTTATTACCTATACTCAAATATCATCTTTTCCAAGTATGCCAAGTACTGTTGATGAAGCCCAAACCTGGGCATTTTACTTTGATGGATACAAATCTAAAGAAGGAGAAGGTGTAGGTTGTGTGTTCATCGATCCTACAGGTAATAAGACTTTTATTGCCTGCCAGCTAGAGTTTGAGTGCACTAATAACATCGCCGAGTACGAAGTGCTTCTACAAGGACTTAGGAAAGCTTTGGATATGGACGTGTAGAATTTGATGGTATTTGGTGATTCAGAAATCATGGTTAAGCAAGTAAGAAATGCCATACATTTATTATCACCACATCTGAAAATCTACCAAACCAAAGTATGGAGTTTGGTGAAATTTTTTTCAACATTTAACATAAATTTTATTCCTAGATTAAGTAATTCAGAAGCTGATTTATTGGCCAATGTTGCTTCTAAACTGTTGCCCGTTGAAGGTCTTTCTCCTAATGCATTTTCAATTGAATTGTTGTTCAGGCCTCGATCCCAGATAACATCACAAACTGGAGAGTATTCTATGATGACCAGCAGATCATCAACTTTCTGCACATGGAAGACATCTTCCAAGGTGCAGTCATCGATGAAGTCACTCACGATGAAAAACTATGAAACTTCATGGTAATATCATATCCTAGATCTCTGAATTGACATCTGATCTAGTAAACTCTATCCCCAGATCTGTTGTAAGACTAGAGAAATTTTATGACTTGCATGATAAATTTAGAGGGACAGTTAGTTGTAAAACGAATAGTTCTTCTTTGATTTATGAGACGGTTAATTTAGGAACAAAAGAAAATCCTCAAAATATTAATCTAGAAACAAGATGTTCCAAGCAAGAACGATATTCTTTTATAAAATTGTTTAAATAATTTAAATATGTTTTTGCCTAGACATATGATGACTTGAAAACATTCGACCCCAATATCATACGACATGTCATCCCCATGAAACCCCAGACACAGCCTTTTCAAAAGAAATTGAGGAAGATGCACCCTAAATTGGAACCCATTGTTAAAAAGGAACTGAATAAATTGCTAACTGCAAAGATAATTTTCCTGGTAAGGCACATGCAATGGGTGTCTAATCTAATCCCTATAAGGAAGAAAAGTGTTGAAATTTGACTTTCTGTCGATTTTCGAAACTTTAACCAAGCATCTGATAAAGATAACTACCATGTTCCTCCAATGGAACAATATCTATAGCAGGTGTCTGGTTCCGAAAGACTATCTTTACTAGATGGACTTTTGGGATACAACTAGGTCCTCATGTCTCCCCCAGATCAACTTAAAACCACCTTTTCCACCCCATGGGGAACTTATGCCTACAAGAAAATGTTTTTTGAACTGATAAACGTCGGTGCCACTTTCCAGAGAGAAATCGATATTTCTTTCTATGGCTTCATTAACCAATCAGCCATGATCTATCTTGATGATGTCATCGTGTTCTCTAAAAACAAGAAAGATCACTTGTCTCACCTCATGGCTGTCCTAGAACGATGTCGCAATTTTGGCATATCTCCCAACCCTAAGAAATCAATCTTTGCAGTAGAGAAAGGTAAACTTATTGGGTTTATAGTATCTAAAGATGGAATGATTATTGACCCTGAAAGAACCCATGCTATTGCTAAACTCCCCCCTCCTTCCTCCAAAAAATCCATGCATTCCTTTTTGGGCAAGATTAATTTTGTCAGAAGATTTGTCCCAAGTTTCTCAGAAATGCTAAGACCATTACATAATTTAATTAAAAATGATGTTTTGTACCATTGGGGACCACAATAAATTCGGGCCTTTGATTCCATTAGAAAATAAATAATAGAATCCCCTTCCTTGATGAGTCCCAATTTTTCTCAGGATTTCACTCTTTATACCTTTGCTTCTGACCGATCTTATGTTGTTGTGTTGACACAGAAAAATGATGAAAGTAATGAGATACCTATTGCCTTCATGAGCTCAGATTTCAAAGGAGCAGAGCTTAACTACCCAGCAGTATATCAACATGCATATGTTGCTTTTAAAGAAGTGAAAGACTTCCGGTCATACCTGCTAAAATCCAGAACCAAGGTTATTGTTCCTTACCCAGTTGTAAGAAACCTGTTAGTACAAAAAGAATTGGGTGAGAAAAGGGCAAATTGGATGACGTCATTACAGGAATACGACCTCGAAATAACCCCTGCATAGATTGTTAGAGGTCAAGGCCTATGTAAACTAGTGGTTGATTCAGTTGAAGAATAGGAAAGTCAAGTCAATACCTTAATTGTAAATCAGCATAACAAAAAGCAAATCAGATGTGCACAAGTTACTGTCAATTCTTGGTATGAGGACATTAAATTTTATTTGACACATGGATCTGCTCCCCATAATCTTGATCCTAAAAATAGAAGATAACTTAGAATAAAATCTGTATCTTTCCAGTTAATCAATGATGTATTATTTCGAAAGAACTTTGATGGTGTTCTTATGCATTGTTTGGAAAAGGAAGAGTCGAAGAGAGTGTTATCTGAACTCCATGTAGCTGAAGCTGATGGTCACTTCAGTGGAGATACCACTGCTCACATAGTGATAAGAGTTGGGTACTATTGACCCACTTTGTTTAAAGATGCCCATGCGTTGTGTCGTAAATGCATAATCTTCCAAAAGGCTGGAGGACAAGTGAAAAGGGCAACATTCCCTTTGCAACCTGTTATTGTAGATTCTCCTTTTCAGCAATGGGGCCTTGACATCATAGGACCAATCAATCCTTCTTCACAACAGCAGAACAACTATATCCTTACAACAATGGATTATTTTACTAGATGGTCCGAGGATGTACCTTTGTAAATGGTGAACAAAAATCAGGTAGTATCTTTCCTAAACTCTCATATCATTGCTTGATTCGGCGTTCTTGAATGTCTGGTCTTTGATAATGCCTCTTACCTTTCATCCCTTGGTATGAACATTTTTTCTTTGGAAAAAGGGATTAAACTGAAGCATTCTGTAAGCTACTACCCTCAAGGAAATGTCCTAGCAGAATCAACGAACAAAAATTTAATCAAGATTATTAAAAGGACAATTTCAGAAAATCACAAAAATTGGCACAATGCACTGTATAATGCACTTTGGTCTGATAGGGTAACCCCGAAAGCCTTTGTTGTTAATTCCCCTTTCTTTCTCGTCTACGGAAGAGAAGAAATTATCCCTCCGCATGTTTTACTTCCCTCACTGCAACTGTCGCAAAAAGTTCAAGAAGAGGAGTGCCCTCCTCTAGAAAATCAAATAAACTTCTTATTGAAACTAGAGGAAGTGAGAACACAAGCAAAGCAAAAACTGGATCAGCATCAACAAATTGTAAAAAGTTGGTTTGATTCAAATTCTTCTTCAGATAGGAATTTTGATGTCGGAGACTTGGTTCTCAAGTGGGACAAATCTCACGATGGAAAAGGGGAACACACCAAGTTCTAGAATTTGTGGTTGGGACCATTTGTAATTTCTGAAAAATTGGGTCCTAGCTCTTTCCATCTGCATAATTTGGAAGGACAGCTAGACACTTTCCCAGTGAACGACCAGGCTCTCAAAAGATATTTCACCTAATGATTTTAGTTCCACCTTTTGTATATATTGTTTTTTTTTCTGGTTTTTTTGTTTTTTTTTGGTTCTTTTCATTTTGCTTGATTTTGATTTATTTTCAAATAAAGATGTCTGAGTCACCGTTCATTTGTGGAAGGGGAAATCTGAATTTTCATTCATTAGCAAAAGCTAACAACTCCTTGAAGCACCAGTGCTGTGAATGCTAAAACTCAAATCAGCAGAAGTAATTTTTTGTTGAAAATAGTGTTCCTGGTTTCTCTCTAAAATTATGAGAAGACATGATTATCATTAATAAAACTCTCAACGTTGTCCCTGATTTAAGGAAAACAACTCGATTATACATTCCTGTCCTCGAGATGGTTTCTTAGCAAAAATATAAGTGTTCATATCATGATAAAGGTCGTCAAACGAGAAAATAAGTTGTAAAAAAAACCAAGTTTTGTTTTCAAAATATGAGAATTTTAGCACCACCCCGCTCTCTTAAATATCATAAAGTTTCTATAAATTTGTAAAAAAATTCTAGAGATTTGAAAGCACTGTAAGGTGTGGGAAGTGTCTGTAAACCCACCAAGACACTGAACAGGTCTGCTTGCAACGGGTAAATGCATGCATGATGCCAAGGCAACTTCTTCGGGGTACTGAACAGGCCTGCTGGCAGCGAAGCAATGTTGGGTTTAAGAAAATTTTCGGGTATGTCCTATTGAATTGGAAAAAAGTAAAGATGTTCTTTATCATGAATGGATGATTCTTGGATAGGACAAAGGTCTTAGAGTGGGTTAAATGACATCCCTTCCGAGGCTATGGACGCATGTTGGCAGTAGTGGCCCTGTCAACAGTATCAGAGTCGGTTGCCTAAACATCGTTTCACTCGTAATCTAGATTTGATACCAGATTGTATTTTTGACAAAAACACATCTGATGTTAGACTATGTTATTTTCTGAGTTTTGATCAGGATGCTTGACCTGTTGTCAATTGTTTCTTAAAAATTCATTCTTTAGGATTCACCCTAACATGAATTTTCTGGTGATGTAGAGATAACTGATTCGTCCAGTATGTCGCCATTGTTGGCATCCACACATGATTTTGATATTTAACATGATCAGAAGAAATTGCATTTTTCTGTAGCTTCCATCACCTCAATTTTATAAGCATTTTTTAGAGTTTCAAAATGATTGTTGGATTAAAAGATTTCCTTATTAACTTCTTATTGTTTTCATTTTAGTTTTTTTTATTTTTAATTCATGACTGCAAGCATGAATTAAACATAAAACTTAGCTTGGTGTTATAATTTTTTGTGCCTTAGAAACATCTTTTTAAAGTTCACCCATATTTAATTAAAATGAAAATCTTATGAAATGGTTGTTGGATCCATTTTTGTGTTAATACGATTATTATTGTTTCAATGGTTTGGTGGTTCATTATTGAATTTCTTTGATTCATGAAGAACTTTGGTTAATTATTTGATATCCTTTTTTTCAATGGTCATATCAGCATTCATACGAATGAGTATAGACCTATTGTACTTGCATTTTCGCCTTACCTGGTTGGCTCAAAGAATTAATGAAGTTATTCATTATCTGCATAGGGTTTGGTACTTTGTAGTTTTGGCATTCATCACAAGAGATGATAAGGAATACAATGAACCCTCTGGTTTTCGTTCCCACTATCCGAGTTATGATAACCCACAGGTTCTGCTATTTTTGTGTTTCCACTCTCCATTCGAACTTGTTTCTGTTGCTCGCACAATTGGAACCTAAAACTTTTCCGAGTAATCTATGTTTCATTCTGGTTACAGTAGTCATGGTGCCCATCATTCGCATAGAGTCGAACGAATGTCAGGCCTTACTTTCCCATGACGATGTGATTGAGGACCTAAAGAATCATGGTTGGGATATATTCCTTAAGAAATTTGAGGTTATAATCTTCAGGTAGCAGAAGCCTTCGCACGAACCTTTGATGGGTTCAGAGCTAAGATAGGAGACATACATTTAGAATTGACATAAGATTTCATTAGCAAAGCAAAAGGGCTCCCATCAAAATGTGAGAGATGGTTTAAAAACACCAAGATAGAATAAGCGCAGTGGAATTTGTTTATGACCTCTCGAAAAACCAACTGTTGTGTAAAAGGTATTCCTATCGCCCTGTTAAAACCTAGATGGCATAGTTTGTTGTTAATTATGAAACAATTTGTTACTTGCGAAGGTCGATATGGAATGGTCTTTATCTACCATATATGTTTGCTCATAAATTTCATAGGTTTCAATTTAGACATGTTATTTTACTTATTGATGAGTCTCTATAAGATGTCCAAGAGTTATGAGCGATAAGGTGTCAATTCGAGCCTGTTCCACCATGGATTGGTTCAAATATTGTTGATGTATCATCTTTCAACCATAGGTGATAGTTGGGAGATCGTTTTGATGAGGAATGGCTTCACCCAGGCTGATCCTACAACAAACCCTAACTTAGACAAGCCAGTGGTTGAAGACCAGTTCGGTTATTCAATTAATGGACCAGAGTTTACTGATAAAACCCCTCTAGACAAAGGATTGTTGTGTATGTTTTCACCTGCAACATTCTCAGAGCAAGAGACTAATGAATTAAAGGCAAATGATCCTCTTGTGCCTATGAATGATGCTAGGTTGAACGTTAATGTTAAGTTCGATGCCAAGAAACTTTGTAAAAGAACAAAACAACAGTGTACAGACTTGGGTTTCAAGAACAAGAAAACGGGTCACTTAATCTCTAGGAAACTAAGGAACTGAAATGATACTCATCTGATCTCGATTGATCCGATCGAAATCAATGAGGGTTTGGATCCTGAGATAGAGGATTTTCTAGTTCGGGAAGATCCAGAAATTTAGGGTTCCACGAGGGAGGTTATCATTCATACTGAACCATATCATTTCGTAACAAATCTACCACCATGTCTTAAGGGTAAATAAGGATTCTCGGGTATTAGGCAAGATCTGAAGCATACAACAGATAAGTCCAAATCCCCCTTGACCAATTGTGTCCCTCGTCGATCTGCCATCTCCCATGTACACTGTGATGGATGTCTCGATTGGGTTGAGCGTTACTATACCGACATTCCTCTCTTACAGGGCCGAATCAAATATTGAACTGCTCAGAATGATCTGTTGAAGCAAGAAAACCTTGATCTCAAGGCACATGCAAAGAGGGAGACTAAATGTATCAAGAGAGCTAGAAAAATAGTCATTAAGAATACAACCAGTGTCAAGGAAATTATAAACTTTGAACTGTTTGATCCCTCCTTGGCAGATTTTTAATGGTAAAACGTTTTGTTGTGATTTCATTTGATTTTGTTATCTAATTCAAAATAAGTAGTTTTGAATTGAGATTTAATTTACTAAAATAAATACTGGCTACAGAATCTTCGATTCTGTAGCCAAGTCTCTTTTGATAAAAACGAGTTATTAAAAATTGTTTTTTTTTTTTTTTAATTTATCAAATTGGTTGAATATTCTCAGGAAATGGGAGATTCTGCTGTTGATTACTTGGAGGAAATATTTTCAACTATACGAAAAAATGATTAGTAGTTTCTCCTTCCTTATGTTTTATAAAAACTTTGGTTTAATTTTTGAATAAACCAACCCTGTTATGAGTGGTTTCCAATCCACTAATTTTGTAATATTACTTGATTTTGGGAGATTCAACTCTATCTTGTGAGATATGAGTATCAGGATCCTGGATTATTTAAATACTGTTCACTTTTGTTAGTGAAGAGATCATTTTTGGAATGCATTATGGACATGTAATTCCTCAAGACTTTATGGACAAGTTGTTCACATTTCAGCTTTCGACCAGCATGACATTGTTCCATCTATGTTTTTCATCTTATATTATGGAATATTAACATGTTACATAGTTTTAGCCTCATTAGCATGTAATGTTTCATTTTATTCAGCACTTTAAATTGTCTATAATTTGTTGTTTCATATATTATATATGTGATCGTTATTTCACTTTAATATCATTGATTTCTGCTTGATGTTAAGTTGACATATCATATGAATGTTTCACATTAAAATTTATTTTAATGTAGACATTCACCATTACAAGGTCACTGGATTTATAAGTTTATCACCCTGTTTTTTTATATCCTTGCTCCCAAAAAATACCTTGAGTTTATTTTGGAGATGTTAGCACAAGCCTGTTACAGATTTCTCTTACAGGCAAGATAGCTGGAAGTTTGGATTGCACAAGGATATAAACACAGTATGAGATTAATCTCAGGTTAGTGTTATTCGCATTCGATTTCCGTTGTTAGTTTATTAGTGAAATCAAATAGTTTAAATTGGTTGTGACTATTATTTTGTTCTTGTTTTAGATTACGTTTTATTAGTATCTTTTGAGTTTTTAGATTTTAAATTATTAAACAGAAAATATAAAAATACGTGCTTTCTTTATCTGCTTCGTAAACAATTACAAAAACATTGATTCGCAAGACGTCCACCAAAACTTGCAAATTGTAAATATCTTGTTCATAATCACATGTTCATATTTATGTTTCTGTTTAGAATTCATAAATAATTACAGCCATGTACATAGTATCGCAGTTGTAACCTTAGAATAATTTATTTCCTTTCTTTGTTTTAGGACCTTAGTTGGCTAACAGATCCATTAAAACCATCAGGATAGATCATACCAAACGGCTTGGGTTAATTAGACAACCCCAGACCAGATCTATCCTTCCAGTTGACGATGTGTCATTTACGCCCGTCAATAAGGAGCTAGTCCATCAGTGGGATCTCCTTGATTTCAAGACATCGAAAGGACTCTACACCTGGAAAAATAAAATATTAGGGTTTGATCACATCTCATCTCGCTTGGATAGATTCTTAATCCAGAGCACGTTCCTGCAAGAAAGAAGGATAATCTCCTCCAAGATTCTCCCAAAACTGACTTATGATCACAAACCAATCCTTTTGAGTTTGGAAGAAGAAGAAAACATGGGTCCAATTCCTTTCTAGTTCAGCCCTCTTTGGATAGATAAGGAGGGTTTTCTTGAAACTATCCATTATGCATGGTCCTCTCCAGTTTCAGGGTCTCCAAGATTTGTGTGGGAGCAGAGATTAAAGGAAACAAAACATGCACTGAAATCTTGGGTTACAAATCCCATTAACACCCCCTTTAGTCTCAGATAAGATATTGTTCACCAGTTAGTAGATTTGCAAGTGGAAATAAATTCCAAGGTCATCTTCAACTCAGATCTAGAGAAAGAACAAGTTGCCCAAACAAAAACTTTCCATGCCTTTCTCCATGAAAAAGAATACCGGAGGCTTAAGTCTCGTAGCTTATGGCTAAAAGATGGAGACCGAAACACCTCCTAATTTCATAGGCAATGCAGAGCCTGCCTTTCCTGAAATCACATTTTTGAAATTCCGTCCTCAGATGGAACGATACACAAGGGTTTTGAACAACTCAAATCGGCAGCAGAAATACACTTCTAGAGCCTTTACAAGGAACAAGACATCGGTTGAAAAGAGACTACCTTAGACTTATTCTCACACATTCCCTCTCTCATAAGAAGGGATGACAATATAGTACTCATGAAGTCGTTTACTGAAGAAGAAATATACAACGTCATCTGGTCCATGGATCTCGACAAAGCCCCAGGGCCAGATGGTTTCTCAATTCATTTTTACAGAACCTATTGGGATATAATCAAGACCAATTTGCTAAGGATGATTAAATATTTCCATAAAAGAGACAAAGTGGGAGGCAACACCAACTCCACTTTCCTAGCTTTAATCCCCAAATAAGTTAATCCGAGCTCCTTCAAAATATTCAGGCCTATTTCTCTCTGCAACGCTTTTTACAAAATTATGTCCAAGATTCTAGCAAATAGAATCAAGCCTCTGCTAGAGAACCTCATTTCCCCCATCCAAGGTGGTTTTTTCAAAGGGAGACACATCCTCGACAATGTAATACAGGTTCGATAATCCATGCACTCCAGTCACCAACAACAAGAGCAAGGGATGCTAATAAAGCTCGACATGGCAAATGATTTCAACGGGTTAAACTTCTCCTTCCTTTATAAATTCCTTCTCTCTTTTGGTTTTTGCTCTGAATTTGTTAACTTGATCAAATCTTGTACTAAAAATCCTTGGATATCCCCCCTAGTAAATGGAAGACCAACAAACTACTTTCAAACTTCGAGGGGATTAAGGAAAGGTTGCCCCCTTTCCCCCTTCCTGTACATCTTGATGACAGATACATTAAGTAGGAAGTTGACTACAGAAAAGAATATTGGTTCAGTCCCAGGAATTAGACTGATGAAGGGAATTGATCCAATCAATCATTCCCTCTTTGCAGATGATTCCCTCATGCTGGGCAGATCTTCCATAAAGATCGCAAAAAATTTCAGAAAAATTCTTCAAAGCTTCTACAGTATCTCTGTAGCACTCATCAATAAAAGGAAAAGTCCAGTGTATGGGTGGAATGCAAAACAATAAAAAATTCAGAGAATTTCCCTATACCTAGGGTTATCAGGCTATGCTTCTTGGGAAAAAATAAAGTATCTAGGACTCCCCTTAACTCTGGGCTCCAACAAGTCTTCGTTGTGGACAAAAATTATAATCAAATTCAAAGAAAAAATCTCATCTTTGGGAGGACAGTGGCTCTCCAATGATGGAAAACTCACCCTCATAAAATCGGTCATGTCCTCCTTACCAATCTACCAAGATTCCTCCCTTCTTACTCCAAAGGAGATCACTACTCAGATTATAAATATGATTAGAGACTTTCTCTAGAGTGGAGGTAAAGGAAACCAAAAGAAATATCACTTGGTCAATTGGGAAATTGTCAAATGCATATATTTTGAAGGTGTCTTGCAGGTTAGAGACCCGGAGCTTGCAAATATGGAACTGGGAGGAAAAATCCTTTGGAACCTTTATGCAAATTGTAGACACCCTGTAAGTAATCTCTTAAGAAAAAAATACCTCAATGGCGCCTCTCTGAGAAACCTCCAAGAAGAAAGCATTCCCAAAGGCACTCTGATCTGGAATCTCTATCGTTGAGGTTTAGAATCCTTCCAAAAACACCTCTATCGAATCCCAGGGAATGGGAAAAATACAATGTTGTGGCAAGACATCATCATGGAAAACACAACCCTCAATGCCTCAGATGAACTCAAGGAAATTTGTGAGTGGTTTTCTCAGCACAGGTTCATCAAAGTCGCAGACATCTCTGCATGGGATTATTTAGGAAGATGGCAGACTTGGGATCTCTCGGGTGTCCTAGAACATTTGCAAATGTAGAAATCCCTCCTCCTTGTTGTACTGATGGATTTATCTCTTGTCCACCTCCTATTTCCATATAAATGGGGTTGGGGGGACTCTAGTCTCTTCTCTGTAGCTCAAGGTTTCATTTCTCTTAAACCCCCCCAAGCTCCAATCGAGACAACAAGCCTCTGGAAGCAGGTCTGGGATCCTCTCGGCCTTCCAAAAGTAAACTTCTTTTGTTGGGTTTTAATGCACAAGAAAGTTTTGATAGGAGAAAATATGACAAATAGAGGCATCATCGGCCCCCATAGATGCCCCATGTGTTGTAATGCCCCATAAACGACAGATAATCTATTTGTGGATTTTCCATTTTATCAAAAAGTATGGAAGATATCCCTTCAAGGCCTCAATGCCACAGTTTCGAATCAGATCTCAGTGGTAGATTTATTCTCCTCTTGGAAGGCATGCTACCCTCAAGAGATACAAAGCAGTCCAAACTGGAAAATAATTTGGCAGGCCATCCCCCAAATACATTTGCTAGAAACTATGGCTGGCCAGAAACGATCATATTTTTAACAACATGTTGCCTTCCCCCCCTTCAGTAGTTGTGAAAGAAAAATCTCTCCTCCTTGAAACAATGGCAAACTATCCATTCAAGAACGAAAATACTCTCCTTCCTGCAGAAAAGAAATGGATTGGTACTTTCACCTTCTGAGACAGAAAACAAACCTCTGCTCGCCCCTATATCACTCTAGGTTGGCGTTTGCAAGACAAGGACGCAGGTTTTCAACACTGGTGGAGGAGGCAAGACATAGCCTTAGTCTTTTTCGACGGAGCCTCCAAAGGAAACCTAGGGAACACAGGAGCAGACAGAGTGATTTAATCCTCAGATGGATCTCGAAAAGACAACTTCAGTTGGGGTCTAGGCCAGAGAAGAAATAATCAGGCTGAAATTCTTGGGTTTCTTAAAGCATGCCAAATAGCGCGGGAAAATGGCATTAAAGAAATACAAGTTTTTGGAGACTCCAAAATCATGGTTAAGATCTTAAATTCGAATGATCAGTTTAGCAATCCAGCAATCAACAAGACACTGCTAAGGCTTAGACAAGTGTTGCAAGATTTCTCCTCCTCTCTCTTTTTCCACATCCTTCGTGGATCGAACAAGGAAGTAGATGCAAAGGTGAATATGGGCTACCTATTTCCTCTAGGTACGCTCATAAAAAATGACGAAGCCCCCTGTGGATTCCCATCCCGTAGAATGAGCTCTATCTCACCTCATATCATAGTAAGAGTGGGAAATGTTGTAATCAGGTTAAGCGGGAATTTGTTCCCTTGTAATGATGGTTGATTAGGCCTTGGACCAACCGGTCTCATTTTTCAAATAAAATTACCCGTTTTAGTTTTTAAAAAAATCATATATGCACTTAGAATACATTCTAGTGAAAAAAAAAAATCAAAATTATAATAAAGACAGTTAGATATTAAGATTTAATTTAGTTCTAGTGATACATTAAGATCTATTTATTAAATAAGTATTGGACATAAGCGTTGGAAATTGCAATATTAAATAATTAATTATTTAATATTAAACAATTAATAACTAATTGTTTATTTAATAAATTGTTCATTGCACATTAATAAATAATTATTAATCTTTTAATTATTTGTATAGGACTATATTAAAAATAAATAAATAAAATTAGTAATTGTGTGGACTATATGTTTGTGCTAAATATGTATAATTAATTTTTATTAAATTAATAATTAACTTTCATTTCTAATATACATATATATGTAAAAATCATTTTGTTAAGCATATGCATAACACTACTCTATTATTGATAACATTGATAACTATTAGACAAAGTGTTTGTTTTGCAGGGATATAGTTGTGCAGAGGTGCGGAAGCTATATGTGTGAGGACTATATATTGTTTTACTCCACATATGCTCATATTTATTTACTACTTGTTTTACTCCACATTGAAGAGTTTGTTCTTTTGCTTATTTTTACAAAGTTTTATGCTAATTATTTTTACTTGTTTTTACATTAGTCTTATCATTGTCCTCTTTACATCTAGATATAACACTATTTTTCTTTATTATATGAATTATGTTTTCATAAAAATTATACATTATCTATGCATCTAGTTATATTAAGTTTTATTGTTCAACATATATTTCCTAATAAATAAAATTGCACTAAATAAAATTGCACTGCCATATAACCCTTGTTTATCCCAATATGATAATGAATGCCTCTATTAATTTGGCACTCCATACAAAAGTCACCAAAAATGATATAACGATTTGACCAAATAATTAGAGTTTGGAACTCCATACAAAAGTCACCAAAAGCGATATAACGATGAACTATTTAAGGAGGTATTCTTCTCTCTTCTTAGGTAGGTTCTCTACTCAGCTAGGTTTTCCTCTAAGGACCACCATGAAACCTGCACTTGTCTGCAACAGTGGATCCTTCAGCCATAGTGATTACTGAACCTTTTAGTGGTGGCTTTCACTTCCAGAGTCGAAGTTAGTAGAATCAGTATTTGGGAGGAGGCCAGGGATCACTATGTAAACTGATATTAACTTTGAACTCTTGACTACTAGCAGTAACTTTGAAATGCGTAGTGATGGCATTGCTCCAAAGTTGGAGTTAGTAGAGTCAGTGTAAGGTTCATGTCTTGTGTTTGGTTTGTTTCAGATTGGGAGGTCACTCCGACTGTTTCAAGACCTCAGATTAGCGTTCTTTATACTTTGGGAGAGCATCATGAGTTCTAGTTACCTATGCTTTGGAGTCTTCTTACTTAGGGACTGACCGATTGACTTGTCACTCTTTGGAGATGGTTATTGCTACTTGGGATTGTGGTTTTTATCTTTTATTCTCCTCGTCTTGTGAACTTGCTCTCTTTGACTATTTCCATAACTCTCTCTTTGACTATTTCCATAACTCAGATATATCATCCATTGTGTCTTAGGTCTGGTTGTTTTACTTTGCCTAGGATTCTAGTGACAAACCCTGTTACATTGGGATTGTTTCCCTTTTCTAACATATCTATATCACTTGGGATTCCAGACTATCTGTTTAACTTGGCTTAGTGTATCTCTGCTTTTTACCATGAATCTGCGGGCATTAGCTGGTGTTACTCAGGACGTCAATACTCTTATGGACCCACTGGATGAGGAAGATTGGAGAAGGTTAGGAATCTTCAGTAAGGCAAACAGGGTGGGGGTGTCTTCAGGATCATTCCATTCTATTAATCATTCATTGTTGCCTACTTGTGATACTATCGGTCCTAAGTTTTCATTGGCTTTGGGTATTTTCCAGGAATGATCATTTATCAACATTACTTCTTATGGTGTTGGCCCACCTATTACGTCACTTTTTCCAGTCACCCATCTACCTAAGGCCTCAGTACACCACTGTAGAAAAGGGGTAAACATGGAGCACTGGATGGTTGGATTAGGAGTCCTTTATTTAACGGTTTTTAGACTGGAATTCAGAAAAGGGTGTGGAAACCAAACAAGAGAGTGAGAAGGATGGTTCTAGGAGATGATGTAGGCCTTGAAGAGACTTGCAGTCTTTCCCTGTGTGGGTTAGTAGGAATAATTTCTTACACTTACCTAGCAGACTGCTCTGTCACAACTTGGGTACAAAAAACCTGGAAACTTGTCCTTGGATACTCTCCTGAGATACAATACCTCACGAAAGGGTGGATAGGTTTTATTTGCAGATCTATGAAGGATGTGTCTGTGTTACTGGATAGGTTCTAGGTTTTAGGGCGGAGTACATTGATGTTGAAAAGGTGGAGGGTGGCCTTTGATCCTGCCACTGAGTACTTCCAACATAGGCATTTGTGGGTATTATTGTTGGCACTACCCCTTCATATTTGGAATGAGGGGGCCCTGATGGCTATAGGAAACTCACTGGGGCATTTTATTTCATTGGATACTTCGTCTATGGAGTCCTCGGCAAGAAAAGTGGGCAGGATATTGGTGGAGATCGATTTACATGAAGGATTGACTGAAATGATGGACATAGAGTGGCGAGGCCGGCATACTAAACAATGTTTATATTATTAGGGCATCCCATTCAAGGGTAGCTAGTGTCATTGTTCTGGCCACCTTCGAAGGGAATGTCCTGGTAAAGTCTTTGAGGAGAAGTCCAAAGAAACCATGATCCAGTAAGACTCTCTGGCCTATATGGATGAAGATACTTCATTAGGGGTCTTTCCTCACTTTTTAGCAGCTGTGACTGACTTTCCCTCGGCTCCATCAAACACTCTTTCGGGTAAGTTAAAGCAACATTGTTATTCTCTCTTTTCTTCATCAACTTGAGTGGGAAAAGGAAGTAGTCAATAGCTTGAACTGACTGTTACATTCCACTACCGGTTCTAAAGGGGTTTCTGAGGGTCCACAAAATTCTCATTGTATTGGAAAGGAGAAACCTCCTACTGGTGTGGAAGGGGATATACCCCTTATCTCTATTGTTTTTCCACCAGTTGTGAGTCGTGCTGCCTCTCCTTCCTTCACAAATGTAAATAGTCATTCCTTTCCAGACCTGCATGAGTTGTAGCCTAATGGTTTGGAAGGGGCTATTGAAGATGTGTTTCATCCAGAGGTGAGGCATGTTGTCTCTTCATCCCACACTTCTGTAGCTGGATTGACCGACCCTCCATCTGCGAATCATATTGCCTCCTCCCCATTTACATGTGTAGCTGGACCTTCCTTTCCAGTTCTGCAAGGGGACGTGATGCCTGAGCTGCAACACTTTCTTTCGGAAGGGAATATTGCAACTGTAGTTTGTTCAGAGGTGAGGCATGCTACCTCTCCAGACTACACACTTGTAGGAGGCTCGCTCTTTTCCGAAGCTCAAGGGGGTGTGGAGAGGGTGTTTGAGGCACTCCACAGTCCTACTCTTCCTGACGCTTTCAATTCTCTACTGGAGGTGGGTTCAAGAGAACTAGAGGAGACTGAGAGCACACTTAACAATGTTCTAGAATCTCTGATTCCTGGTATTAAGATTATTGATCAGGCTATTAAACTACCCACTTTTATAGGGAGGACTTGCATCGATCATGAGGAGTCTTTTGGGATTACCAGTACCAAGAAAAAACATGCTAACCAGGGGAGAGATTTTTCTTGGTTGAGGGGGCTAGGAGTTGAGATATCCCCCATCAAAATGAGAAGTGTCTGGAAAAACCAGTTATAGAGTTCGGTGAAGATTTCTGATACTACACCTTCTTCCAGTGATAATGGGCCTCTTAGAGAAGTGAAAGCCTTGGCAAGGGAAAAGTAATGTTATTTCTCTCCTTAAACATTCAAGGGATCGGAGGCACCTTCAAATCTGCTTCCTTTCGATGTTGTTTGGCACTTACTCACCCGAAGATTATTTTCTTCCAAGAAATTTTAGTCTCTGCTCAAAAAGCAAGGGATTTCTTACTTTCTTTCAGACTAACGTGGGTTGTTTGCTCAATAAGTTCTTTGGGCACCTCAGGCGGATTATTGGTTGCGTGGGATCCCAATCTATTCGAGCTAGCTCCATTTCTTATGGCGGGGGGCATTTTATTATCAGGTAGGAGTGTTATTTATCATAGGGATGTTTCCTTACTTAATATCTATGCTCCCTGTAACAATCAAACTTCCTTTTGGAAAGATTTGGATGACAAAGATCTCCTTACTTTAAATAATTTAATAATGGTTGGAGACTTTAATCTCCTTCTCTCTCCAGAAGAGGCCTGGGGGGGAATCGAACAGGTTTAGTGGATGGCTATTATAGTAATCTATTTTCATCAAATTGTCTTATTGACATAAAGCCGATGAAACTGGTGCCAACTTGGAGGAATGGCCGCCAAGGAAAGGAAGACATTTCAAGAAGACTAGACAGGTTTCTAGTAGCTGAAACTCTATTAACTGAAGTTGGATTTTACAGGTTATGGTCGAGCTACCTTTTGTCTCTGACCATGCCCCTGTTCTCTTACAGCTGGAACTTTCGCCAACCTTCAAAGTATTTCCTTTTAAATTTAATGAGCATTGGCTATGTGCAAAGGATTACACAGCCATTGTGGAAAGCGTATGGAAAGACCATATTTAACTATCAGAAAGAGGAAAACAAAAGAGAATTATTTGGAAATTACAGGACCTAAAAAAAGCTGCAAAAATATGGGACAAAGATTTGAAGACAAAGAATAAAGCTAGATTGTTGATGATCGAAGTAGAAATTAAAACATACTTTGATATTCTGAGTAATGACTATAACGAGGAAGGAGCAAAGGGTGCTATTAAGATTTGAGGAAGAGAAATGGTGCTTGAGAAGCAGGGTGCTCTGGATGGCAGGCGGAGATAGGAATACAAAATATTTTCATAAGGTAGCTAGTCATAACAGAGTCAAAAAGCATATTTGGGAAATAAATAGGGATGATGGTGATAAAGTGGTGGATCAGCAGGGCATTAAAGAAGAAGCAGTCCATTACTTTAAGCAGTTCTACAGAGAAACCGCCACACCTAATATAGAATAACAATGTAAACTAATAGATCTTTTCCCACTTATGGTCAATGAAGAGGAAGAGGATACACTGTACAAACCTGTTAGTCTGGAAGAATTGAAATCAGTACTCTTCCAGTGTAAGAAAGAAAAAACTCTGGGACTGGACGGGTGGACAACATAATTTTTTATTTATTTCTTTGATCTAGTCAGTGAGGATCTCTTAGCAATGGTAGAAGAATCTAAACTTTTAGGAAAAATCATCGGTGGCCTAAAATCAACATTTTTGACACTGACCTCAAAGGTCAATAATCCTAAAACATTCAAGGACTTTCTCCCTATTTCCCTTTGCAACCTTTGTTATAAACGTATTTCAAAAGTCATTGCCAACCGTATCAAGCCTTTTTTTTTCAAAGTCAATCTCTCTTGAACAAATGGGCTTCCTGGAAGGTAGACGCATACAAGATGCAATCGAGATGGCACATGAAAGCCTCCACGGTATTAAAAAGAAGAATTTAAAAGAACTAGTCCTTAAACTGGACTTAAAGAAAGCCTACGACTGCATTGATTGGGATCTTCTTAGAATGATCCTTCTAAAAATTGGGTTGGGGTTACATTTGGCCAATTGGATCATGTCTTGCATCACTTCCTCTTCGTTTGTTGTCCTTATTAATGGGGAGGCTACTGATTTTTTAAGAAGCGGAAGGGGAATCAAACAGGGGTGCCCTCTTTCACCACTTATTTTCATACTCATCATGGAGTGCCTCAGTTTATTATTGAAAAATAGTCAAGTGGAGGGTGCTATTACAGGTTTAAAGATTTCCAGTTTCACCATAATCCTACATATTCTTTTTGTGGATGACATCCTTATTTTATCCAAAGCTAGCCTATCGTAATGGAGAGTAATCGATAAACTACTTTCACTTTTTTGTAAAGCTTCTAGCCTAGCAGTGAACCTTACAAAATCATTAGTCCATTATTCTGGCCTTTCAGATCATGAACTGGATGAATTCAAATATGTCCTTAATTATACATTCAATGATATTACTATTGGATTCTGTTACCTGGAATACTACTTGAAGACGAGGACACATCGAGCAGCAGATTGAGGTTGGATTGTGGCCAAAATTTCAAACAAAATTAATTACTGGGGCAATAGGTGGCTTTCATTGGTTGGGAGGTATATCCTGGTTAAATCTATTCTGGAAGGACAAACAGTCTATTGGATGTCTTTGGAAACATTACCTCACTCGGTCTTAACCAAAATCAGGAAATTGATCTTCGATTTTTTGTGGAATGGCCACCAAGATAGACAGAGGATTCACCTTTGTAGCTGGCAGTTGTTGTCAAGACCCAAAAGGAATGGGGGCTAGGGTATTCACAATTTAAATTCTTTCAATCTGGCATTAAATTTAGTGACTCTTTGGTCCGTTCTAACAGTGGAAAGTCTCTGGCATTATGTTGTAAGAGATAAATATCTAAAAAAATCCCCACTTATCGATTGGCTAAGAAGACTAGTCCATAAAGATGGGTCTGCTTCAAGGATTTGGGAAAGTTTACTATGCACACTTCCAATCATTCTTCACTGGATCGCGTGGCTTCCTGGTAGTGGAATTTATATAAAAATTGGTTGTGATAGAATTATAGGTATGGGTATAAGATCTACACTTAGCAATGAATTACGGTTGACTCTCAACAACAAACGGATCACACTCCTCTCGCATGCATCAAAGTCGCAGGATCAACTCAATTGTACAGATAGATGGAAATCAAGTGTTGAATTGTGTCTAGCAGATGCTTTAACAACGGAATGGTCAAATTTCATTAAAGTGTTGAGTGGAGAAGGCATTACACTGTCTACCACTAACAAAGACGAATTGAAATGGGCTGGAGGAGACCAGTCGGGGGAATTCACAGTAAAAAACTTCTATGATGTGATTATATCTACTCGCTCCTTGCCGATTTGGAGTGGTTGGAAGATTGAATGTTGGAAATGGTGTACAGAGATAAAAATAATATTATTCTTCTTACTGGCAGTAGAAAATAGATTACTTACTTGGGACGTACTACTTAAAAAAGGATGGATAGGCTCGGGGTTGTGCTTTTTATGTAAAAAAACTCAGAAGACACACATCATATACTCATTCATTGTGATTTCACGAGAAGAGTGTGGGATTCTCTATCACAACAATTAAAAATAACTAACAGTTGGAATGGCCCTTCATTGGCTAATTGTATGGAAGATTGGATCCAAAACAGGTCGGGACCCAAGGCTCTCCCTTTAATAACGACTTGGTTTATTTGGAAGGAATGCAACCTGGCAATTTTCGAAGGAAAGTATCTGTTGGTAATTACAGTGGTCTTCAAGATCCTTGGAGCATTCCATAAAAGATTGACTATCAACAAGTCCCAGACATTGAGAATAAAACCTTTCTTTAGACTTCAAGGCTACACATTAGCGTTTTTTGACGGGGCAGCGGAGGCAGGGGGCTTGAGATGTGGGGCAGGAGGGACTCTGAAATGTAGTGAGGCTCCGGATTACAAATGGTTCATTAGTTGTGGTGCAGGGACCAACATTAAAGCTGAATTAATGGGAGCATGGACGTCTCTCTTGATTGTGATTCTTCTAAATATACATCATCTGCAGGTCATGGGGGATTCCAAAGTAACTATAGACTGGCTTAATAAAAAAGGGAATTTGCAAGCGATCAATATCGAAGGGTGGAAGATTAGGATAAGAGAACTTATGGCAGCCTTTCAAGGCATTAATTTCCATCATATTTATAGGGAATCCAATGAGGAGGCTGATAATCTGTCTAAGAGAGCTCTTTACTCTCATCTGTCTAAGAGAGATCTTTACTCTCATCTATCTAAGAGATCTCTTTACTCTCCCAAAGGTAAATTGATCTATTTTACATGGGATGGTGAAAGTGAGGGCCTAACCAGTCACATAAACATTTTCTAATTCTTGAATATGGTTTGAGTGACTGTTTATTTTATATTCTGGAACATGGAATTGACACCAAAAGGAATCAATCCTTCTTTGTTTAGGCTAGGCAAAGATGATTCATTTCAGCATGAATTTGAACGGAGGTTTTTTTTACTTGTAGTGGAGATATTTAATTTTTCAGTTTTTCTTACATTTGTGTAGTGGCCGCATCATTTAACATCGAATAATTACACAAACAAAACAGTAAATTCTAATTTGTATATGAAAATTCAATAATTCCTTTTATTTTAACACATACGCAAGTTAAATTTAACAACGAATATTATTTTTTTATAACCAAATAAAACAAATACATAATTTTAAATACCTGGTTCTGATGCTAATTCCCCTTGCTGCCTTGTTGTTGCCTTCCTTCCTGCTGCTTGATGCACTGACCAACACTACCCAAACCTACTATCCTCCCTGCCAACTAGGACAACTACCTAGCTCCAGGATATCATACGGATATCCTGGCCCCCGTGCCCAAAACCTCCAGCAAACCGGTGCATGTACTGATCCAATCTGACTCCAAAACTCAACTCCTCTCTGCAAATCCAAGAGAGCCCCCAAAAATCAATCCCCCATCTCCCGTAGAATGCCCCCTCGTAAACCTCCTTCCCCTCCATATTCCTCCTTCACCGACTTCCCCCTCATTTACTTTCCTACCTACCCATTTATTACCTTATCTTATCCTTTCGTAGTTAATGCCCCTTATCCCCTTTATTTATTATTTTATCCTATATTTAATGTCCTATCCCTTCCCGAATACATAATCTTAATTTAACAATATAATTTATTATCCCTTTTAATCCTTTACTTAATTAATTAATGAGTCAATTAATAATTAATTAATCCTTGACAATCATGAATAACTAATTAATAATAATTAATTAGTTAATGTTATTTAAGAAATAATTATTGTTTAGCTAACTTTTATGACAGTTATATTATTAAATTAATTATAATTAATAATCCTATACATCTATTTAAGCAGGGTCGTTACATACACCCACCCTTCAGGAAACTTCGTCCCGAAGTTAAGGTATCTTATGGTACAAAGGACAAGAAACATGGTTCACACATTCATAA
>ML838038.1:25619-45093 GCA_009831015.1 Picea engelmannii | reverse complement strand
TTCTCTCCGATATGCCCCAGTCTTTGATGCCACAACATAACCTTTTCTCCAGAGACTATAGGAGTTCTTTCTTCTTCAACTTCAATATCAGGAACAATGGAGCTATTACACCCATCACTAATAGTGCTTCCTAGCAACTTATAAAGATTTCCAAACCGAACTCCCTTCATCAACACCATTGCTCCTCGAACCATCGTGCAAGTTCCCTTTTCAAAAATTGTTTTTACCCCAACATATTCCATTTTGCTTACAGAAATCAAATTTCTGGCCATACCTGGGATGTGTAGAACACCAGACAGTGTTCTTATCCTTCCATCTATGAGTCTCAACTTGACCCTTCCTCTTCCTATGATTTTGGTCATCAAATCATTACTCAAGAAAACATTACCTCCATCATACCTTTCATATTTGCAGAACCACTCCCTGTGGGGAGTCTTATGAAAGGATGCACCTGAGTCAATCAACCATGCATCATGATCTGCATGTGTGCTTGAAGAGGCCAAGTACACATCCCCTTCTTCTTCCTTGGAGGTCTTTTCTTTTGTAGAAGAAGATTCTTCAGATCCCTTCTTTTTCTCAACTTTGGATCTACACTGCTTCTTGTAGTGCCCTTCTTTTCCACACCTCCAACATACCCTTCCAAACTTTCCAGGAGATTTAGATCTACCCTTAGACTTAGATCTCCCACTTGAGAAATTAGATCTATTTCTTTCCTGGGAACGTCCTCTTGCAAATAATGCGTATGTGCTATGTCCTTCCATATTCTTTCGTCTCATATCCTCTGACAATAAGGACGAGACCACTTCTTCAAACTTCATAGAAGTTGTATTACTACCTATGGACACAACCAGACTATCCCATGAGTCTGGTAAAGAACACAACAAACTAATACATTTATCTTCATCTGAAATTTTAATATCAATAGATACTAACTGACTTACCACATTATTGAAGGTGTTCAAATGCTCTGCCACCAAGTCTCCATCTCTTATCTTCAAGTTATACAACTTCTTTCTCAGGAATAGTTTATTTACCAAGGACTTCGACTGATACAACTTCCCCAACTTTTCCCATAAATCCTTAGTTGTAGCTTCCTCTGACACATTCAGTAATACTGAATCGAAGAGACACAATCAAATTGTTCTCTTTGCCTTCTGATCCGTCTTTTTCCAGTCATTTGCAGAAGTTCCTATAGGTGCAATACCTGGATCTACCGCGATCCACTGATCTTTGTCCACCAAAAGATCTTCCATCTTGAGCTTCCACAACTCAAAGCTTTTCCCATTAAGCTTCTTGATCTCCATCTTCAAATTGCTTGCCATTTCTTTTCACCTGAAAAACAATACCGCAGATCTTCCACTGTAACAAGGCTTATCACAGTCCCGAGCGAAACCCTTGATGACAAAGGCGTCACCCTGAAGCCAATAAAGCTCTGATACCAAATGTAAATTCTAACCTTGTACAATGTCTACTGTAAACAGATATTCAGAAAACAATAGAAAATATACAATGGCAAATGCAAACATTACATAGAGATTTTTCCCCTGGAAACCCAAATAGGGAAAACCAACATATATTATATTCATACATGGTGTTACATTGTTTACAATACAATATACATATAGGAGCCAGAGACATCCAAAACCCTAAACCAATGACCTGGATTAGTCCAAAACCCTAATTCCTTAACCGGAAATAGAAAACCATCAGCAAAAAAGTATGTGCCGAAAAACCACATAAATATCATGTGGTCCCGAAAATATGTCATTCCGGTAATATGTCGTCCTGGAAATATGTCGTCCCGGTGCGAAAAAATGTTAAGGATCATAACAAATGATATTAGAGCTCTTTCTTAGGTCCAAAAAGGGAGTTTTTTTTTTTGGTAGATTTTTCAAGGGAAAAAGAGGGCCACAACACTCAGATATGTTACTGTAACTTTTTATATATAATCTAAGGAAACCAATTGTAGATTTGAGTTCATTTAAAAAAAAAACACCCAAATTAAAATAAAAATCCAAATTGGAGTTTTATTTTTTTTGTCAGTTTTTCCATGACCTATGAGACTAGCCTATGACTTGAGAAACTGCGACTCAGGGGCATCTAAGCTGTCAAAATCACCTGGGGATCACACTCTGCCTGAGCCACACCAACCCTTAACATGGATGGATTTTTTGTTCCCATAGGTTTCAAAACGTTGACTTAACATCACAGAGTGCCTTAGCAACACACTTCGTCACTGACTATCCTACACCTCAGGGACTAATCTAGATTGGAGTTTGAAAAAGTGAAGATATAATTGATTTAAAATCAACTATTTTAAGGTTTTATGGTGACAACCACGTAGATTGTAGAGTGGATATATTTTAACAAAATGCCCAGATTACAACCAATCCAATGCCATTGGATAGAGGATTTTCAAGGATTTGATTTGATATATTATATGTTATGATTTTGATCCATATTCAATGCACTACATCCCTTGCAATTTTTCTTCCCCAAACCCTAAAGGAACCAAAAAATGGCTACAAAGAGGAACATGAGATGGGTGGATAGAGTGTTCATATTAAGACAAATGAATGATCTACAAGATCAAGTGAACGAGAGTTGGCTAATGACATAGAAATCTCTTGTACAATCACAACAAATTAAGGAATTGTGTCATTGATGAGACATATCATATCATTTGAGGAAAGTATACTAGTGAAATAGATTCGTGGTATGATTTAGAGAATGTTTATGATGATTGGTACATGGAAAATTTCCATTTATGGGAAGACAACTACGTTCACCTTTTATTTGATGCTTCTACTCCACATTATGCAAAGAACATCATTGAGATTTATCAGGCGTCAATTATGACTACCAGTGATTGACTTGTCTAATTTCTAGTGGTAGTGTTCTATCCAAATCTAGAATTGACCTTTTACCACTGTATGGACGATCTTTTGGACAATGGGAAAACTATTTATTTGGATCCACATGATCGTGGTTGGTATTTGGAGCAAAATACTCAGTGAGTCATCGATCTTAGGAGTCATCAATTGGGTGTTAACATGCAAAACTTGGTTTTATGGATGAGTTTCTTGGACTACTTCAACATTGAGACTAATACTTGTAAATGGGACCTTGGCTTGTAAATAAGCTTCCAGATCGACTTCAACATTGTGATCAACACTCATACATGGGACCTAGGTCTTCGACATTGTATCCAACCCTTGTGCATGGGGCCTTCGTTTCTTGGAATATGGGATGCATACATGGGGCCTAGGTTTATGGTTATGCATCCTCACTACAAGCATTGAGGGAAATGTTTTTCAAAGGGGGAATAAAATGTTGTGATCCTCACTAGGGGTGTAATGAAGGGGAGAAAGAGCCAAATAAAGTAATAATAACATAGTTATGGTGCCCATTCAATGTAAAGTTGACTAGGTCTACTATGGTTACTATCATTAAATAAAGCACACTAGTTAATTAGCATGGAATAAATGTAATGTGCCATCATTAAAAAATGCCCTCTAGATATTTAGGAGGTGGTTATGATTAATGTTTCATAGATACTAATAAATAAAAATGGAATCATCCTCATAGAGCATGTATTGAATTAGTTTGTATTAGAGCTTACTTCATTGAATAGTCACCACATCTTAAAAGACAAATGAATATGGATAAATTCCTTTCATATAAAACTTATTATATGATGTTACCCTATTTTAAAAATATTTTTGATAAAAAAAAAAGATTTTTACATTTCATTTATGATACAATTTCTTGACTTAAATATCATTAAAAAACTACACTAAATCATTTCAAAAACCCACAATTTCTTGACTTAAATATCATTAAAAAAACCTACACTAAATCATTTCAAAAATCCACAATTTCTCGACTTAAATATCATTAAAAAAACTACACTAAATCATTTCAAAAATCCATAATTTCTTAACTTAAATATCATTGAAAAAGTTTACTAAATAATATATTTTATTAAAAATCCACAATTTCTTTAACTTAATATCATTAAAAAAATTACACTAATTATTTTATTTTATTTTATTGGAAAAAAATTCCACTTTGTATCATGATGATGGTGGTTAATGAAACCAAAATTGGTATATCTGATTCAATCAATTATTTAATGAAATCAAAATTGATCTAATCTAATTAAATTTTGTTTTATCAATTATTTAATGAAATCAAAATTGATTTGATCTAATTAAATTTTGTTTTTCCTGCATCCTTATCCTAGCCGATTGTCTTTTCATGTGTCACGCCAATTCTTATCCCTCACATATACAAGCTCTTCAATTTAGTAGTCAAGTAGGGCTTCCCTAAATCCTGGACGCAAAGCCTCATTGTTCGTATTTTTAAAAATGGGGATAAAAGCACTCCCTCTAATTATAGGACCTTTATGATTAGCCCGATTTTAGCCAAGCTTCATGGAATTATTTTGGAAAAGAAGATTAGCATTTGGCTAGAAAGTCACAGTAAAAGAGCTAAAGGTCAAGTCGGGTTTAGGAGATATCATTCAACCATGGACCATCTTGTTATATTTAGGATCATTGCAGAGGAGTTCCGAAATACTAAAACCAATCTTTTTTGTTGTTTTGTTAACTTTAGAAAAACTTTTGACATGGTTCCTAGGAAAAACCTTTGGAATAGGTTGGAAGAGATAAAAGTGTCTCTCGAGTTGAGGGTTGTTGCAATAATGATGTATGAGAACGTTATTGTTAAGTTTAAAAACACTGAGGGTTGGTCAAAAGAGATTAACTGCAATATCGGAGTCAAACAAGGTTGTCCCTTGTCCCCTACCCTTTTTGGCATATACATTGATAAGTTAGAAAAATGCTTGGAAAAAACAGGCTGTGTCGGCCCTACTCTCATTGGTATAGTCATCAATCTTCTTCTTTATGCCGATGATATCGTTCTTATGGCAAGGAGTTCTCGTGATCTTGAAAACCAACTAAGAATCCTCAGGGATTTTTGCTCCGATATGGGTATGACTATTAACACTGATAAGACTAAGGTCATGATTATTAAATCCAATAAGATTCCTTATGATACACCAATCAACAACAACTTGGAGGAAGTGACTTCATACAAATATCTTGGAATTGATATTCACCACAAACTCAATTGGAATTATAGCATTGAGAAAAAGATTATTGGGGGATGGAAATCTTATTATGGGCTTGAAAACAATTGTAAATTAGTGGATCTTTGGAGTTGGGATAAGAAGAAACTTCTCTTTCAGATTCTTGTTACACATGTTATTCTTTATGGATGTGAAGTCTGGCGCTGTAGTATCTCTTGTGAATCATTGTAAGCTAGCTAGAGAGGTAGTGGGGAGGCCTAGAGGGCCCATAGGGATAATAGTGGAGGTCATTCAATGTAAGGTGGATTAGGTCCACTATATTATTAAATAAGACCCACTATAGTAGTTAGATATAATAAATGGGTAATTAGATATAATAAATGTAAGAGGACTTCTTAGAAGGTTCTACTTCTAGAAGATTCCTCCTTTAGAATGTTCTTAGGTGATGGTAGCACTATATAAAGGGGTTCAAGCAATGTAATGGGACATGAAGAGAAGTATTGTATTTGGAGCGGTAGCTCAATAAGAGGATGCCCCCTCGAAGAGGCAAGTGAACAGGAGAGGATCCCTTCCATAATAGGATCAATTGTATGGTGTTGCCCTACCTCAAGGGTTTGATATAATAAAGTGGTGTTTTTCTATATTGTTCTTCTATATTTGTTGCGGTGCTTTCTGTATTCAGTCTTTGGTTCTTAACAATTGGTATCAGAGCACTTTCCTTGGCCAGAGTTGTGGGCAAATATTTTTTATTTGCAGGTTTTTTTTTTTCGGAGAAGAAAAAAGAGGGCCACGACATTCCAGACATTTTCAGTATATTGATGTGAAAAATTTGTAGAAAAGGGTTGTAGATCTGATTTCCTCTCAGAAAAACACCCAAGTTGAAAAGAAAAATCATCCAAAACGGAGTCCGGAAGGTCAAGATATTGAGGTTTTAAAATCTGCAAATTTTCAGGGTTTTTCTGTGGACGACGGCACGATTTGTTTTTATTTTTGTAGAATTTGGAAGTCGAATTTGCTCAAATAAATTACAGATCTAAGTTCTTCTCACAATTTCACCCAATTTCAAAAAAAAAATCATCCGAAACAGAGTCCGAGAAGTGAAGTTATGAACATTTTAAGTTCAATAGTTTTTTAGGGTTTTTCCAGAAAAAACCGCAATTTTCTGTCGAAACTTATTGGGTCTATTTTTTTTTTCTTTTCATGACGGTTGAGGGATTGAAGAGTTCATAGGGTGCTCATATGACTATTTCTTCTCAAAACCTCAAAGAAATTCTTGAAGCATTCAAATCTCAATTGTATGACACATTGTGTAACACATTGCATGACAAATTTCATGACCTTGCAGATGACCTCAATAATAGGCTTCGTAGTTCATTGAATAGCATGCATGATAGATTTTTTATGGAAGACATCATCAGAGATGAATATAATCAAGAAATATATGCTTGGCATGATTTTGAGGATGATTGTGATTATTGGTATATGGATAGTTGTCATTTCTGGGATGACAACCACTTCCATATTTTATTTGATGACTCTACTCCACCTTCTACAGAGAACATCAATGTCCCAGATCAGGAGTTAGTTACCAGCGTTCAGTTTGCATATTCTACAGTGGTATTATTCCTTCCCGATTCTGCTACGACCATTTTCCACTATGTGGATGAATCTTCTTATTTGGATCCACATGATAGGTGTCAATCTTTGGAGCATCATTTGGAGTTGGTTATTGGGTTCCAAAATCTTCTTCGGGGAGTTCACATGAGCACTTGGACATGGGACCCAAGCTTACAATAGTGGTTGGACTACTTCAGCATGGTGGATTTCTTTTCTACATGGGACCCTGGTTCTTCAATCTTCTTCAACATTATGGTCCACGATTATCCATGGGACCCTGGTATATGGTTGTACATCAAGTGTTGAGGACAACGCTTTCATAAGGGGGATGGAATGTAAGGTAGCTAGAGAGGTAGTGGGGGGGCCTAGAGGGCCCATGCTGATAATAGTGGAGGTCATTCAATGTAAGGTGGATTAGGTCCACTATATTATTAAATAAGGCCTACTATGGTAGTTAGATATAATAAATGGGTAATTAGATATAATAAATGTAAGAGGACTTCTTAGAAGGTTCTACTTCTAGAAGATTCTTCCTCTAGAATGTTCTTAGGTGATGATAGCACTATATAAAGGGGTTCAAGCAATGTAATGAGACATGAAGAGAAGTATTGTATTTGGAACGATAGCTCAATAGGAGGATGCCCCCTCGAAGAGGCAAGTGAACAGGAGAGGATCCCTTCCATAATATGATCCATTGTATGGTGTTGCCCTACCTCAAGGGTTTGATATAATAAAGTGGTGTTTTTCTATATTGTTCTTATATATTTGTTGTGGTGCTTTCTGTATTCAGTCTTTGGTTCTTAACAATCCTGGAGAAAGATAGAATAAATACAAAATAATTTTATAACCTATAATCTTAAAATTAAAGGAAATACGCCCTATCCCATCCTCCTCATAGAAACAAGCCTCCCCCCCATTGAGAACATGACTATGACTAGATACCTAATGTATAAGAACAAGTTAAATAACATGGAAGACAAGAGACTACCTAAAATTGCTTCAAAATCAAGTCATAACCACCATAAACTCAAGCGAGGATGGCATAAAGACGCCCGGTCTTGGCTAAACTATTAGGGAATCATGGAAGAAACCATTTTGCAGAATAAAGATACTATTAAAAAAAACGTCAAATCAAAATTTAAGGAAAAAATGTTGTGTGATAAAGAGTTAGAGGGAAAAAGAAAATTAAGGTATTATAAAGATGTAATCAACCATAATCTAGAAGATCAAAATTATCTATTTGTTTTGCCAAGTGTAAAGAAAAAAATAAACATTGTTAAGATAAGAACAAATTCTTACGAGCTCTATAGTGAAACTAGGCATTGGTCAATTCCTAAAACGCCATGGGATGAAAGAGTGTGTCACCTTTGTGACACGAAGAAGGTTGAAGATGAAAAACACTTTCTCTTAGATCGTCCAACCTATACCCATATTAGATTTCATTTTCAAAATATTGATCACACTACCAATCTTTCTAACCTCTTAACTCAACAAAAATATGGTGATTTTAGAAAGCTTCTCTTAATGTTTTTCCAACACAAAAACAAAATTATTCTAAAAAATCACAAGTAATCACTTACCCTCTTAAGGTTTGATAGACCAATTAGGTCTTAGTGGAGGTTAATCATCATTTTCCAATGAACATCAATGTTCCAATTTTTTTAACCATTTGTCAGCGCCAAATATTTTTGTCGTTTTTGACATGTTATTCAACTTTTCCTTTTCCGCTGTCTGTCAAAATTGGGACTTTCTGGGCATGGTCTGTTCGCACCTTTGGCCCCTGATTAGATAGATGGTGAAAACAGCTCAGTCGTAGAGATTGAAAGGACGGAGATAATGTTTTGTTTTTAATCGCAAGGCGTGAACCCTGAAGAGCATCCAAACAAATTTGTACTTCTCTTGGCTGCGAGATTTGAAAAATCGCAGTGGACAGAAAAGTTGCAGGTCGCGTAAACCTACAGCGTGTGTTGAAATATGTGACAATAAACCAATTAAAAGCCCAACGAGACCACAACTTTTCGGACAACCTGTCACTCGCGATATTTCAGCGATCTGACCAAATGGGCTGGACTGCAAACATTTTATTATTGACAGAGATTAATCACGGAATCTGGGCAATTTATTTGGGCTGGACAGCAAATTTTTGAATTTGATTGATACACAGTTGAATCAGGGAGATATTTAATGCACTCATTTCATACCGCAAACTTTTGAATTTGATTGATATACAGATATTTCGGGCAATCATGGAGATCTGTTTTGGGGCATTTAACCACAAACTTTTGAATTTGATTGATACACAGATATTCCGCCGGACTGCTTGGATTTGCTTTTGGGTATTTAATGAATTCATTTCATTTGGTTTCATTTAAAATTCAATTGATRGGAAAGGARTAGTTAAACTARATACATCASTGMGACCATGATCAAATTTTGATCAGTGAATATACTAATATTATTAAAATAGATAAAAATAAAATAAAACAATTAAATAACTCAGATTTGAAATAAGGAATTGAGAAATGAGGTGATATATATATATATATATATATATATATATATATATATATATATATATATATATATATATAAATTTTTTAAATTATAGTTGCAAGATTCTGCCAAATGAACTTTATTTTACATAGATATGAAATTTGTCTATGGCCTTGATATCATATGGTATATGACAATGAAATTATTTTTTAATGTTTTTATAATATATTTCATGTTTTAGGTTATTTATTTATTTTGAAGGTCTTTAAATTTATTAAAATTTATGTTCAATAGAGAATGAGGATAGTTATTATTGGTCATTATTTTCATATGAACGTTGACTTATCATTATTAATCAATGAAAATCATATCACTTTAAATGATTGGTTAGTGGCTTGTAAGAATTTCACCTTTGCCCATATGCCTTTGGACAATAGAGAATGAGGATAGTTATTATTGGTCATTATTTTCATATGAACGTTGACTTATCATTATTAATCAATGAAAATCATATCACTTTAAATGATTGGTTAGTGGCTTGTAAGAATTTCACCTTTGCCCATATGCCTTTGGATCTTGAGTTGTTAAACTACTTTCGAAGAAGACAAACTCTTAACCAATCAAAAGGAGTTTTAGGTCTTACTTCAAGACCAAAAGAGAGTTTGAACCTACATAGTATTTGCAAGAAAGCCAATTCCTTTGTGATCATAGTAGGCTACCTCCAATGACTTCTTATACTTTCTAGTAACCTATTTGTATCTTTGACATTCACCCAATCATAAATTTTAATTAAAAAAAAAGTCAAAAACCACCCATGAATTTTAATTTTAAAAAAGTCAAAAATATTTTTAATATATTTTTTATAAATCTATATAAAAATGTATACTTTAGTATTAGGGTGAATTATTTTTTTCCTATACTAGATCATATTATAATTCATATTCATAAGAAACTTTGATTTTGTTGTACAAAGGAAGCTAAAATCACACAGTTTTAATTAGCAACAAATAAACAATATACAAACAAATGCAATCACAAGAAAGAACACCAAATTTACGTGGTAAAACCCTTCACAAGGGAAACATCCATAGGGAAATGAAATTTGGTTTATTATCTTCAAGGGATAATTACAACAGCATGTACATCCTTTCAACCCCCAACCCCACCCATCTATCATCCTATATGGCTTACAACAATTAGATACAATAAATGCGCCTCTAACCAAACATCTATGTTTAGTTGATTTTTCTCAACTGAAGGCAAAATGTTAGGATTTGAAACCGCCCACATTCCATGTTGGGAAATTCATTGGCACCATTCAACAATCTCCACCTTGACAACAATTTACTTGAATATCATGCCCATTTTTATTCATCACCTCTTATGCAAGTCAGGAGCAGCCAAGCACCATCACAACTTCTCTATCAGTACTAGTTTTGTGAACATGTCTGCACAATTCTCTTTTGTATGGACTTTTTTCAGAGACACTCCTCTTTCATCAACAACCTGTCTTACAAAATGATATTTAATAGGAATATGTTTTGTCTTACTGTGACAAGCTAGATTTTTAACCAAATGAATTGCACTTTGACTATCACAAAACAATTTTAACTTGCTTCGCATCCTTCCAAACTCACCCAGTAAACCTTTTAACCAGATTACTTATTTGCAAGCATGTGAAATAGCTACATATTCTGCCTCTGTAGTGGATAAAGAAACAATATTCTGAAGCTTTGACATCCAACTAATAGCTCCAGAGTCCACTTGCAAGAGTAAAGACATATCCTGAAGTTGATCTCCTCTTGTCTAATTCACCTGAAAATCTGAATTGACCTATCCGTAGACTAAATCACTACCACTATTATAGGTGATAGAATAAGTGCTTGTTCCTTTCAAATAACGAAGCACCCATTTCATTGCTTCCCTATCCTCTTTTCTTGGATTTTCCATGTACTGACTAACAACAACCACTACATGTAAAATATCTGGTCTTGTACTAACCATCACATACATTAGACTCCCTACTGCATTAGCATACAATACATGAGACATATTAACCTTTTCTTCATCTGTACTAGGACATAAACTTGAAGAAAGCTTAAAATTAGAAGCCAAAGGGATTGAAATTGGTTTCACATTGTTCATACCAAACCTCATAAGTATGTTCTCCACCTACTTCTGTTGTGATAACCAAAGCTTACCATTTTTTCTGTCTGTGTGTATCTCCATGCCCAAGATTTGTTTTGTTGCTCCTAGATCCTTCATTCCAAATATCCTAGCCATCTGATACTTTAACTTGTTGATCTATGCCATGCTCTAGCTTGCTACAAGCATATCGTCAACATATAGCACCAAAATAATGAATATGACATTATCCAACATTTTAAAATAAACACAATGATCATACTCACTCCTTGTATAATTTTGGCTCACCATGAAAGAATCAAACTTCTTGTACCATTGTCTAGGAGACTGCCTCGGGCCATACAATGACTTCTTGAGTTTGCAAACAAATATTTTCATGCGATCTTGAACAAGCCCTTCTGGTTGTTCCATGTATATTTCCTCATCTAAATCTCCATGTCAAAATGTTGTTTTAACATCTAATTGCTCTAATTCTAGACTAAAAAAAGCAACTGCGGGAACATTTTCTTGATTATTATCTGCATCCCCATTTTCATCTGCAGGAACATTTTCATGAACATCCTCATGAACCTATTCCTAAACTTCTTCATGTTCATCTTATTTTGTAGACGAACGAGTCTCAAACTGGATCTGTTGAGTTTGTGGTACCTGTGCATGTTTCATTTCAACATCTACATATGATTTTATAAATAATTATTCATCAAATATTACATCCATGTTAATGGTGATTTTGTGGGTAGTAGGATCCCACAATCTATATCCCTTAATTCCATCACCATACCCAACAAATATAATCCTTTTTTATTTGGGATCTAATTTAGAACATTGATGCTTAGGTATAAAAGCATAGGCTTCACAACCAAAGATCTTAAGGCTCGAATAATCACAAGAGTGACCAGTGCATACCTCTTTTGGAATCTTACATTCAATTGCAATTGATGGTGACCAGTTAACCAGATAAGAAGTTGTAGAAACTACTTCTACCCACAACTCCTACTGCAACTTGGCATTACTCAACATGCTCCTTGCTCTCTCTAGAATAGTCCTTCATGTGTTTAGCAACACCATTTTGCTAAGGAGTATAGGAAGTGGTTTTATGCCTCTCAATCCCCTCTTCCTTGCAATAGTTTTTGAATTCCATAGATGTGTATTCACCTCCATTATTAGTTCTTAAACATTTTATCAACCTGCCAGTGTTCTTTTCAACCAAATATCTAAATTGCTTAAAGATAGTAAAAACCACAAGCTCTTTTTTTAACAGATAGACCCACACATTCCTAGAGAAATCATATATAAATGTAACAAAATACAATGATCCTCCGTACGAGACTGTAGGGGATGGTCCCCAAACATCTGAGTGAATGTAATCAAGGAAAACGTTACTATTGTGTCTTCCTATTTTAAACTTCTGCCTACTATTTTTACCATAGATATAATGTTTACATAAATTTAAATTTAGAGACTTCAAACTTGGAAGTTGCTTGACAACATAGCTATTCCAACAGAGGATGAACACCTTCAGTAACCAATCACAAAACCAGATCAAATATTAACACACCGATGTTTTGACATGGTAAAACCCCTATGGGGAAACATTCACGGCCCCATCCAACACGGTCACTTGGAACAGTTTATTAATGCAAAAGAAAAAGATTACAGAGATATTTTACATGAGAGTTTCTCACAATCGATCATCGGAAAATGACCATCCATGCTCTTTAAATAGATATCATGGACCAATCGGGTGTTAAGACACAGATCAATGGTCGTTAAGATCACGTAGAATATGAATCGTTAGATCACTCTATGTACGGAACATATCGTGACCATCGGATTTCCTAACTACAAATGCATACTAAAGAAACACACTAAGAAACACACTTTTACCTAACGACACATTAGACGAAGTAGATCGTAACTAACTCCTAAGTGTCTAAATATCTTAATATCCCCCTTTAAGAACAACTTGGGATAGGATTGAAGGATTTACAATAGTGACACAATAGGATAAGGAAGGAGGCATTAGAGCCTATCCCCCCTTCATGAAAACTTTATGAACTCCTAACATAGCTCGAAGTTTGGAAAACTTCGCTTTTGTAAGAGACTTTGTGAAAATGTTTGCAACTTGATCTTTTGTAGGGAAAAAGAGCACTTCAATAACTTGATCATGAATGAGATTTATGATGAAGTGCATGTGTAGCTCGATGTGCTTGCTACGCTAATGTTGAATTGGGTCTTTGGCAAGCTTGATGATACTCTGATTGTCGCACCAAAGGTTGGTCAGATGTTGCTACTAGAATACAAACTCTAAAAGGATATGTCAAAGCCACAAGGCTTCCTAAATTTCATTTATTGTTGCTCGGTACTCTACTTTTGCTGAAGAAAGTGCAATAGCATGTTGTTTCTTACAACCCAAGTGATAGGTCATGAACCAAGGATGAAAACATAACATACAATAGACTTTCAATCATCAGGGTCGTTGGCCCAATCTGAATCAATGAAACCAACCAATAAAGGAGTCCCCCCTGAACTGTAATGTATCCTGAACTGAGTTGTAGCACAGACATAGAGAAGTATTCGTTTAGCTGCTTTCCAATGGCTTTCATGGGGTGTTTGTATATATTGGGCAACAAAACCAACAATAAAGGAAAGATCAGGACAGGTATGAGTCAAGTCTAAGAGGCTACCAACTGACTAACGATACATGGTGGCATCAACTTCGGGAGAAGTATAGGTGGCAATAAGTTTGACTCCAGAATGGAAGGGAGAAGGGGATGGTTTACAATCATCCATGTGCAAGTGACAAAGAAGGTCACAAGCATACTTAGACTGGGAAAGAAATATTCCTTCATTGGTTTGCAAAACTTGAAGGCCAAGGAAATAGTGCAAAAAATCTAAGTCTTTCATTTCAAGTTTCTTCTTAAGGTTGGATTTCACATGGTTTAAAATTTTTGAGTCACTACCAGTAAGGATAAGGTCATCAACATAAAGGAAAAGGATTATGAGATGGCTTCCTACTTTTTTGGTATAGAAATTAGGATTATAATGGCATCTAGAGAATCTGGTGTCAATAATAAAGTTGTCCATTTTGGCATACCAAGCTCGTGGAGCTTTCTTAAGACCATAAAGAGATTTATTAAGGTGGAAAACAAGGCTAGAGTCAGTTTGGACATAGCCAGGAGGTTGTTCCATTCATATTTCTTCTTACAAATCTTCGTGCAAGAAGACAGATTTAACATCCATCTGATCGACCTCCCATTTATGTGAGGCAGCAAGGGCAAGAACAAGGCAGATGGAATTCATTTTGGCTATAGGGGCAAAGGTTTCATTATAGTCAATTCCTTCAACTTGGGAAAATCCATTGGCAACTAACCGAGCTTTGTGTCTTTCAACACTTCCATCTAATGCATACTTAGTTCTATAGACCCATTTACATCTGACAAGTTTTCTTCCTTTTGGAAGAGCTACAAGATCCCAAGTATCGTTGGCCATTAAAGAATGATACTCTTCATTCATTGATGTATCCCAATATGGATGACCTGAAGCTTCTTCAAATGTCTCTGGATCATAAGTCTCTAAAACTTGAACCAAAAGAGAAGAGGCTTGTCGGAACTTTGAATGTGTCTGACGTTGATCTAAAGGATCACTGACAAGATAACCAGCTACTTCTCGTGTTGAATGAACCCATCTAGGAAGTTGTGGAGATGGTGTTGGTTCAGGTTCAAAGGAATCATCTGGAGGAAGGCGAGCAGACAAAGGTGTATTTTCATCCTCACTATCATCATCTGAAGAAGAAACCAAACTAGGAACAGAAGAAGGAACAAATGTCGAAGGTGGATCGCAGGTTGAAGAAGGCACAATCGTCGAATTAAGCTCATAGGCTAAGATATTTTCATCAAATTTAATATCTCTTCTAATAATAATTTCATTACAATGTGGTTGAAGAAGTCTATAACCTTTGACATCTTCAGAATAACTAACAAATATACACTTCTCACTTTTAGGCTACCATGCTTTCCTTTCTCATCAAGAATGTGAGCCCATGCTATACTGTCAAATACACGGAAGTGACTTACATCTGATTTAATTTTAGTCCAAGCTTCTTCTGGTGTTATATTTTTAAGAGCCTTTGTCGGAGTGTGATTTACTATGTAATTTGCACAGTTGATTGCTTCCGCCCAATACTTTAGACTTAATCCCTTAGATTGGATCATACAATTAACCATTTATTTTAATGCGTGGTTCTTTCTCTCAGCAACACCATTTTGTTGTGGTGTAAATGGAACAATATGTTGCATTTGGATGCCCTATGTAGTGCGGTAACTTGTAAAATTATTGTTCACATATTCGCCTCCATTATCTGTTCTTAACTTTTGAATTTGATGTCCAGATTATTTTTCTACAAGGGCCTTGTAGGCCAAAAACTTGTCAAAAACTTTTCTCTTAAGTTTTAATAAGTAAACCCAAGTACGTCTGGAAAAGTAATCAATGAAATTTAAGAAATACTTGCACCCAGAAAAAAAAGGAGAAGAGAGTGGACCACACAAATCACTGTGAACAAGTTGCAAAGGGCCCGAGGTGTGCCAAGAGGCACGTTTTTCAAAACTATCCCGATGATGTTTTCCAAGAACACAACTGAAACAAACACCATCTCTACATGAAACAAGAGGGAGACTAGTCACCATCTGTTGATTACATAGTTGTTGCAATGAGAGATAGTTTATATGACCAAACCACTCATGCCAAAGTTTGCTCAAGTCATCGCTATAAGCAACAAAAAATGATGAAAAAGTTGATGACCCAAAGTTGTCAAACTTGTACAATCTGGTAATATCATCAGCAATTATAGTTGCAAGAACATGCTTAGGATCTTTTAGATCCTTGATTACAACTTGGTGAGGTAAAAACTCTATGGTTTTACCTTCACCTGAATGAGTGATTTGATATATTGATAGAAGGTTACAAGAACGACTTGGAACACATAATACATCATTGAAATGATCGTTTTCTACTTGAAATATTCCAGATACTTCAATACTAAGAGATCTACCATCACCAATAAATATTTTCTTGGTGTTACATTCATTCAGAGAAAAAAATGTGTCTCTATCCTTATCCATATGATAAGATGCTCCAGAATCAATAAGCCACTCATCAGAAGAAGAAGTAGAAGTTGTATTGAAGGATAAACCATAAGAAGAAAGTGCATGTCCATGAGAAGAATAAGAATAAGTAGAATCAATATTGATGTTGTGCTTCTTCATCGCTGCTTCTAAAGCTCCCATCTTCTTGAACCATTTGGATTCATCATGACCATCTTTATCAAAAAACTTGCAATGTCTAGCAATCTTCTTACTTTTATATTTTGCTCCTTTGTCACCATTAAGAGCGGAAGTTGTCTGAGTGGGTTTGGGACCCTTATATTGATTTTTGTTGTGGCGAGGATGTTGCTTCTTGGGATTCTTGTGTTTATATTTTTGATGGACAAATAAATATTTGTTGGAGGTGCCTGCAATGTTGATCACTCCAAGTTGTACAAGATCATCTTGTTCTCTAATCAAAGCATCACAAAAATTTTCAAGACTGGGTTTTTTATAAGTTGTCCCTAGAGCCTCTTGCATAGCATAAAAGGTAGATACAAACACAGAATATACATTACCTAGCTTAGAAAGAAGAACATAGATGCAACAATCTTCTTCTATATTTATCTTACATTCTTCACATAATGCTATAAGTGTTTTAAACTTAGATAGATAGTCTTCAATGCAAGAAAAATCATTTGGACTTAAAGTGGATACTTGATTTTCTAATTGTTGTGCTCGAATAATATTGTGTTTATCAAACACAGATTCAATCTTGTCCCAAGCTTCTTTGGGTTGATCAATTGATTGAAGGTGGAACCAACTTAAATAAGGAGAGATGGACATTCTGATTAATCCATGTGCTTCAACATTCCTATTATCTCATTTGAATTTCTTATCATCATCAATGGGTGTTGTTTCCTTTCCCAAGGTAATCTGGTACAAGCCTTTACTTCTTAATAAATCCTCCATATGGGATTTCCATTGGAAGTAGTCGGTGCTGGTAGGAAAGATATTACTTATAGAATCCATATTAAATATGCATATAATATGGATTTAAAAACTAAAACTGATGATCTGGATGGAAATATCTCAAAAAGTTAAGCGGTTTAAAAAAAAACGACACTGAAAACAGACTCCAGATGTAAGAGTTATGCCCTTTTAAAAAAAACCATAAACGGTAACCAAAGGACCACGTGGTGGTGTAAGTTTATTTATGAAGTGACCCACTTTTATAAAGAGAAGTGGGGATCAATTTTACAATGAAGTTACTTTATAAAAGAAAATTTGCATGCAAAATAAATAACTCTAAAATAAAATATTAAAGCTACTTATAGTGATTCAATTTTATACTTGAAGTGAAATACACTTTACAATTTTAGCATGATATTTTTCAAAAAAAGTAACAAAAAGAGAGACTTGAACTCGAGACCTCTTACTTAATAAGACAATTTTTAACCAAATGGTCTAGCAAAACATATCGTATTGTTGATCTGAAAATGAAGAAGACTTGTATCTTTTAAATTATTTGTAAGTGTTAATTATATGTGCTTGGGAAAAATGATCAATTTGCAAACATATAAATTAGAGAGTTTTCACACTTAAGATGCACATAATAACTAGCAATTAACAACCATCAGTAAACACATTACACAACAAATGATAAAGGAGTTCACCCCTCTCTTGGACTACATCTCCTGGTCTAGCTTCCAATGGATATTTTATATTATTTGATCAAAGTGCTAAAAACAGTGCTTTATAGTGGTCAAAATGCCAAATAGATGCCTCCAATGGCTCTCGAACATCCAAAAAACCCTATCTTGTTTCTTTCTACACTTGGTTTGGCCAAAAAATGAAGAAGATATCCTCCTAGAAATGTTCCCCTTCATTCTTGTTGTCTTTGGTTCTCCAATTCACACTTGTGTGACTAACCCGACTCCCGTAATGTTACTAGACCAAAAAACCAGCACCACAAGCACTCTGCAATTCGTGGAAAATTGTCGAATGGTTAGCGTGATTAGAGCCCCTTAGAGGGGAGGTGTTGGTCACATGGGGGGCATATGGTCACGTCCCAATGCCTATCTCGGCCCCTTGTCAGATAGTGGAGAAATGTCATGTGCCATTGGTCATGTGGAGTGGCCATATGGCATAAGAACCGCGCCTTTTGGGCTTAACTCAAAGGGAAACTTACTCGTGCCATTGGTTATATGAAATGGTCATGCGTGGTGTATGCTCTGAGGGCTATGCGCTGGAGAGTTCCAACGCTAATGATTTCATGCAACGATCATGTGTGGTGTATGCTTTGGGGGCTGGGGCTAAGCCCCGACCCTTTTCTTTGCCAACTATACACAAGTTTCAACTCATCTTTCTTTGGCACTAAAAAAATTGTTGATCCACATGGCAAATTGCTTGGCATAATGACCCCTTTGTCAAGCAACTCTTGGATTTGTTTTTTAATTTCAGCATTCTCCATGACTAACATCACGTACATACCAATGTTTGGAAGAGGACAATCTTGTTGCAATTGTATCTCTTGTTGGATATTCCTTTTTGAAGGCAATCCCTTTGGTTCCTAAAACATCTCATCATGTTGGTTAACAACCTCATATAAATAAGATTTCAATTTTGAATCACAACCTTGGAAAGCTTCTTTTTCTACATTGTCTTTGGGTTTGATCATCAAGATGGGTTTGATCATCAAGAGGACAAAATTCTTAGTAGCATTGACTAATATCTTAATTTGTCAAGCATTTACAAGTGACAAATTCAACTTATTTATATGTTCTCTAACAATGTACTCAACTCCATTTTTAAACAAATGATACTTGTTCTCATGGCGATGATAGATGGCTCTCCTATCATATAAGTATGGGCTTCCCAACATAATACCACATATATCTAAATGATTCGGATTATTTTCGGCACGAAATGAGAGCGGAGATATAATAAAGAAATGCACAGAGATATCGTGTATATCCAGTAATATAACAGAAATATATCAGAGATGCAACCATAAACACAGAGATACAGTAATACACGATTTCTA
>ML838037.1:0-24157 GCA_009831015.1 Picea engelmannii | reverse complement strand
AGTTAGAAGAGGCCAAAAGAAGAGAAGAGATATTGATGAATCAGATAAAAGAAAAGGAGAACATATGTGACAAAGTAGAGGCATAAATATTGTCCTCAAGAAAATATCTAGAGAAGTCCAAGACTCAAATGAAATTCATAAAAGGAGTTGAAACTCTAGATAACATTCTCAGGAATTAGAGATCACCATATGACAAGACAGGGCTAGGATGTAAGGAAAGTATGAAAATTATCAAAGTTGAATCAAGCACCAGCATGTCAACTAGTGAGAAGCCTACAAGTTATGAAAATGCTCTCAAGGGAAACAACGATCAACCTAACAAACCAAAAGATGATAAGAAGAAGCAGTCATAATTGGATCATCCCAACTATGCAAAAAAATGTGAAGCAAGGAAGAAACATGTGTCTGAATCTTATTAAACTAACAGACAAAGAATGATTCTTACTAGTAAGTTTTTCATTCCAAGGCATCCAATTTTTTCTATGGATATTATTTTTCTTGGGGAAACTTTGGACATAAGGTTGTGAGTTGCAAGACTTTTAGACATAACATAAATCTATAAATGAGATTCAATAAACCTCGAATGGATATGTATCAAAATGTCTTTTACCCTCTACTAAATGACCTCGAATGCCACATATGCAATAATTTTGGACACAAGGCAAGTGAATGCAGAAGAAAGATGCTACCTATCTATAAGAAAGACATAAAAGAATATTTTACCAAGGTTTGGAGGAAGAAAAATAAAAACAAAGAAAATTGTGGACTTTCTCTATATGACAAAAATCAATAAAATCAATGGTATATTGATAGTGGTTTCTCCAACCACATGAAAGGAGACGAGAATAAGTTTGAATTCCTAACTGAAGAAAAGGGTGGTAATGTTACTTTTGGAAACAATGCTCCAGCTATAATTAGAGGAAAAGGAACTATTGTACTAGATGAAGATAAGAAGGGAAAGACCAAAGCACAAAATGTGTTGTTTGTAGATGGTCTAAAACATAACTTGTTGAGTGTAAGTCAAATGTGTGACCAAGGACACAATGTTCTCTTTCATTCAAAAGGTTGTAAAGTAATGGATGCGAATACAGGAAAGACTGTTGCCAATGGAGTCAAAACTTCAGGAAATGTGTATGTTCTAGAAGAAGGAAAAGAAAAATGTTGCATTGGTAAAACTGATGAGAGTTGCTTTGGCAGAAAATACTAGTCCATCTTGGTTTTAATCAACTTGTTAGGCTAGGAATAAAATATGTTGTGAGAGATATTCCCAAAATTTCCAAACCTGAGAATATTATCTGTAAGTCATTTCAAGGAAAGAGAACACTACCACTCAACCTCTTGAGTTGATTCATACATATATTTTTGACCCCACTAGTACACAATCACCTCGAGGTGAAATATATTTCCTTTTGTTGATTGATGACTATACCATAATGACTTGGGTTGGATTGTTGAAGCATAAATTTGAGGCTTTTGAAACATTCAAAATATTTAACACACGGGTAGAAAATGAAATGGATTTAAAAATAAAGTGCTTAAGATCAGACAGAGGAGGAGAATTCACATCTGATGAATCCAACAATTATTGTGAAAATCATGGGATCAAGAGACAGTTTTCTATTGCTAGAACCCCTCAAGGGAATGGAGTAGTAGAAAGGATGAATAGAACAGTTCAAGAAATGGAAAGGGCCATGCTTGATGAATCAGAAGTACCTAAAACCTTTTGGGGAGAACTTGTTCAAACTGTTGTTAACATTCTCAATAAAGTGCACATAAGAGTATAATGTGACAAAACCCCTTATGAGTTATGGCATGGAAGACCAACATCAATAAAATACTTCAAAATTTTTGGAAGCAAATGTTACATTAAAAGAAATGAAGACATCTTAGATAAGTTTGATTCTAGAGTTGATGAAGGTTTCTTGTTAGGATACTCCTCCAGAAGTAAAGGATATAAGTGTTACAACAAAAGAGTCCACAAAATAGTTGAAAGTATAGATGTAAAGGTAGATGAGAAACCACTTCATCCAGAGAGACACCAACACCATGATAATTCATATTATGAACCAATAAAAAATGAACCACAAGGAGATGGAATGCACGAGTATCAAGAACAAAAGGATTCTGAGGAAGAAGAGAGAGTGGAGACATCACAACCAAAGACCCCAATCAAGGTATGTTCAAAAACATCACCTAGAAAGTCAGATTCTCGGAAATAAGGAAGCAAGTGTACAAACTAGAAGAAAACTTATAGATACATCTGGTTCTGCAAATTTTGCACTACTGTCCATGAGTGAACCACAAACTTTTATGCAAGTAAGTCAGGATGACCATTGGGTCAAAGCCATGAATGAAGAACTAGACCAAATAGAGAAAAATAAGACTTGGTATCTTGTCCCAAGACCAAATGACAAGAATGTAATTGGCACTAAATAGGTAAACAAAAAAAAGTTAAATGAAGATGGACAGATAGTCAGAAACAAGGAGTGGACTTTGAAGAAATTTTTTCCCATGTTGCAATAATTGATGTTGTCATGATGTTTTTGGCTTTTGCATGCTACAAAAAAATTAAATTATACCAGATGGATGTCAAATCAACATTTTTGAATGGTGACCTCGAGGAAGAAGTTTATGTGGAGCAACCAGAAGGTTTTCTGCTAACTAAAAAAAGTATTATGTTTGCAAATTAAAGAAAGCCATGTATGGGCTAAAACAGGCTCTAAGAGCCTGGTATTACCGACTCAACAAATATCTGCACCAACAAGGTTTTAAAAATGGAACAACTGATAGAAAGTTATACATCAATGTTGAAGGTAATGACCTGTTAATTATTGTAGTATATGTTGATGATATTATTTTTGGTAGTAACATTGAACTAATGAGTAAGACGTTTGCAACTACAATGCAACAAGAGTTTGAGATGTCCATGTTAGGATAACTCTCCTTATTTCTTGGTCTACATATTCATCAATCAGAAAGAGGTATTTTCATTTCTCAAAGTAAATATCTCAAGGAAATTTTGAAGAAGTCTGGCATGGATCATGACAAAGCCAATGCGACGGAGTGGATTGCGATGGAAGATGTGGAAGTTGCATGACATAGTGGACTGTAACGACATATATGGAAGTTGCACAGATGAAAATATGTAGGGTGCCTTGAGCTAGAGTGACAAATGGCACAGTGGAGTGTGACTAAAGGAAGCTTGTGTGACAGGCGACAGAGTGGAATGTGACGGGATGAACAACGTGACTGAGTGAGCACACTGGAGGGAAAGTGAGACAAGATGAAGACTTGTGAATTGAGTATTGTGATCCTGTTTTAGTTGTGCATTGAGTAATCCAGAATGTAAATTGTTGCATCAATTTTGAGGAGATGAGATGGAGCTTATTTGTTGGAAGATTTGGTCCATTTGATTTAGTCAAAGGATGTCCAGCTGTAACAGGATCTTGATCTGGTCAAGATTTGTCCACAATATAATTGTCATGTAATAGCATACTTTATTTAGACAAAAGTATAACTGACAAGACTTTGATCTGGTAAATATTTGTCTGTAACTATCATGCGTCTACTTACTTTATTTAGACATAAGTGTAACTGACAGGACTTTGATCTGTTCAAATTATGTCCATAATGTAATTGTTGTGCATCCACTACAAGAAAGGTGATCTCATGAAAAAACATTATAAATAAGGATGTGCTCTGTTTGATGGATGTGTGGATGAAAAGAGAAGAAAAAAGATTTGTAACTATTCAATGAAACTGAACTAGAGACTTATTAGATTAATTTTTTTAGATAAAATTTTAGTTCTGTAAAAAAAAATCTTAAACTGATTTCAAGGTGGCAGGGTGGTGCTAGCGTGAGTTGAAGCTCATTGAGGATTGGTGTCACTGTGTACGATGGGTTGGTTCTTGAGAGGATTGGTGTCCTCATAATCTGTGACAGGTTGGTGCCTAAGAGGATTGGTGTCCTCATTGTTTGTGATAGGTTGGTGCCTGAGAGGATTGGTGTCCTCATTTGTGATAGGTTGGTGCCTGAGAGGATTGGTGTCTTCATTTGCAAGAGTTGGGTGCCGATCAAGCTAAATAATTATAAATTGTAATTTGGTGCTTACAGAATAGCATAAAGAAAGATGTTCTGCAGATTTCTCCTACATTGGGTTTCCACGTAAAACTTTTGGTGTAATTTGTTTTATGTGTTGTATTTTGTGTTCTGCGTGTATTATTGAATAATTAAGCACTTTTAAATAACTTTAATTTGTTGCAAAGGAAAGAAAATTAAGAAATACGATACAATACTGATTCACCCCCCCTCTCAGTATTGTTTTAATTTATAACACTATATGGGAAGCCAACATGTCTCTAAGGGTGACGAGTGTCACCATCTGAATGGAAAAGAACACATGAGTGGTCCCAGAGGGATTGGAATCCCTTAGATGTTCGACTATTATCTCAATTGTCAGATCTAGGTGTCAATAGATCCTAGTCATTGTTCAGAGGATCGTGAGTAGAGGCCTGGAGTGAAGTCCAAAGGATGGGACAACAATGAAAAGGGGCTTAAGTTTAAATGAAAATCGATGGTCGATAGGGAGGCAAGATGAAATCTTAGTCATTGATCAATGTAGGTCCCACCTAGTCCACATTAGGAAATATTGAGAGTGCAAACATTAATCGTCGCGCAGGTCAAAGGTGTTGATGTGATCACAACCATAAATATCGAAGACTGAGAGTCGTTGGATCTAGGAATGGACCTTTGGAAGGTTTGTCGTTGGAACATTTAATGTTGGGGTGCTTTATATATCGTGGGAGATAGACCAAAACAAAGATGATGAAAGATTTTGTGAAGTCAGAACCTTTAAGCAATGAGTTAGGGGAAAATTCCATATCAGCTCCACGATAGTCCCACATCAGATGGACTTAGTGGTAGGAAGCCACATGGAAGTAAGGTGGATTTGACAATGAGATCTTGGAAAATTTGGGAGGCTGTAACTTCAAATCCATAGATCGGATTTGGGCATGGTCACAGTCATTGGAGATCCCAAGGAAAGCATAATCCATCTATGAACCTTATAGATATAAAAGAGTTGAGTTGAGAAAGAGAAATTTTAACATCCCACTAGACTAAGAGAGGGTTAGGGTGCCAAGTGTGTTATAGAGTAGTATCAAAGTAGAGTTCAAACTCTAGGATTAAATGGGTCACCAAGGCCACTTGAAACCATCTAAGAAAGTTTTTGATGTTGTTTAACATGCATGTTTTAAATTGGTAATGTAATTACTAATGGTGGTTGTTTCAACATGCAGGACGTACTGAAAGGTAGCAGAGGTAAATGGTACATCATAGTATGGAAGACACCTCACACCTGAGAGATGAGGGATCTAAGGGTCAGAGGGATAGGGGAACCCATCTAGATTTGATGGCCATTGTTATAAGTTGGAAGGTAGACAATGAAAGGCTCATGAGATCCTAGGCCGAGCAGGAAGAGTTGAATGCAGTTGTTATGGGATAAATCTTATAGGGATCTCACTGAATGAACAACAATATCTCTCTAGGATCTTCCCTTGATCCTCGATAGAAGATGGTTTAGAATTCTATGGTTCTTCTATATCTATATTCAAACACATGGATTCATTACTAACCTAAGGAGTGGTGGAGATTGCATACCTTTCTCGTAGGTTGTCCTTCGTGTATCTTGGATTTTGTAGTCCTGAAACTCCAGCTCCAAGCTCCACAACTTCCTTCCTGGATACAAAAGACAAGAAATACCTTTCTACCTCTCTAATTGGGATTATAATCCTAGATCTAATTTGACTCTAATAAGATATATAGTAGAATGAATCAAATCTAAACATTTATGAATTGAACACAAATGATATGGAGGAAAACCATTGATATGTTGATAAAATAGAGAAATTACATCAGACATACCTTAATGATGATGCTTCCTCCTAGTTCCTTGTTCTCGATGCTCCTCCTTAGCCTCTTGAGATTCTCCATCTTCTTATCGGATTTTGGAAGAGATTGAAGATATGTTTCATGACATGTGAATTAGGTGGATACAAGTCATGGATAGCTTGATAGCATGTGAACTAAGTAATTAGAGGTCATAGATAGGCTTGATGTCATGTGAACTAAGCAATTACAAGTCATGCACAAGTTTCATGCTTAATTATAAGATTTTTCCAACCTATTATGAACTTTTTCTCTATTATGAGATTTTTTCTCAAGTTCCATGCTCAATTGTGAGATTTTTCCAACTCACTATGAACTTTCTTTTCAATTATGAGTTTATTCTCAATTATGAAATAATTCTTATTTCATAATTATAAAATTGTGACAAAATAATTATTTCCTTGTGAAATAATTATGAGAATTTTACTCAATTATGTGATTCTAGCCTCATAACATCTAATAACATGCTTGCACAACCTATGGTGGAAAATACAAGTATAATAGATGCTCTCCTAATGTGTGAGGCCAGAATAGGAACTGATGGCCGAAATACATTACGAAAATTCATGGTGACGAGTGGCATAAGGAAGGAGATCGGGAATCAAGGAACCAATGAGTACCTATAATCATACATCAAGGATGAGAACATATATAGACCATCCCCTATGCAGACATACTCAAACTATGAATGAGCATGGCCGCCAAAAAATACATTGTGGATCCATGATATGAATTGTTAGACGATGGTCATGAAAGAATACATGGTGGATCCATGTCATCAATAAGACTATAGCCATGAGACAATACAATGTGTATCTACATCATGAACACAATCATAGCCACCAACAAATACAATGTGGATCTATGACACAACATATAGATATCAGGAAGACAACGAGCATTGAGGAGAGTGCCCCTGAAGTCTTTAATGTACTCATATACAAGTGATATACTCCATCAAAACTTGGGAAGGGGTGTTGTAAAGGAATGATGTGGCCCCAGACCCAAGGTATTCATCCCAACCCCCATGGTAAGAATCTACAACATGCGAATATATGAACTGATGTCAAGCATGGTAGAAACCGTATGATTATCAGTGGTTTATGTATACCATTAATAGACGCGAGGGGACCCATCGATGATGAAGATGGACCCTAAGGTACCTAGTACAATCTAATGAGTGTGAATAAATGTGCTGGTGTCAAAATCTCGTAGAATCAATCGATCAAGGGTCATTGATGTAAACCCACTGTCGATCACAAGGAGGCTTGCCACTAATGATTGCAAGCTACAAGGTACTACCTAGTTTCTAGATCCCTTTCCTAGATAATGTGATGAAGCTGATAGGAAGAGATCCGTTGAAGGAGGGCCTTAATGTATCCCCCATCAATTGAAACAAAACATACACCGAGAGATGGTTTGAAGAGAGAGTATCACTAACTACAATTGATATAGGGATGGATAGCTTAGAAAGTCAACAAAACAATAGATGAATGACTTAAGACTAAGATTCGGTTGAATATATAGCACGACACAATGGTGACTTGGCAGTAAGACACAAGAGTTGGACAAATATAATGCAACAACGTAGGAGGCATTGAAGAACTCTCTATGATGACTGGAGGAGTAACCAGTCAGAGGAGTATCTTTGACTCATATTACTAGGACGAATCCTAGGAAAGATAAAACCCAATTATGTGATGAGGAATCAAACAAGTGCTATGTTCAAGGGCCACTCGACTAACGCTGCCATTTTGAGAATAGACCAATTGTGAAAACCACCCCAATCTTTTTTTATTTTTTTGTATTTTTTGTCTTCTTCATGGTTTAACGAGCACAAAAGAATGACGAAAGTATGCTCAGTCTCCTTCATGGTTTAATGAGCATGAAAGAATGACACAAGTAAGCTTGGTCTCCTTCATGGTTTAATGAGCACGAAAGAGTGATGCAAGTAAGCTCGAAACCTTTTTCATGTCCTTTTACGAGTCCGAAAAAGAGATAAAATTATACTCAGTGTGAGAAAACGAGTAGCTTAACAACATGCTCCTATGTTCCAAGTACATGAAACTGACCTAAGCAACAAGGAATGAAAATGGTACTGGAAATTGAGATCCACTCTTAGCAATTGTTCTCTCCCTGAGTAGATGGATGCAAAATAGAGGCCAAATAATGCAAGAGGTGGATGGTCAAGCCTATTGTAATAGCGGTATGCATGATATGAGAAAACAAAAGCACAGTGGCTAGAAGCATGACACAAGCAGAAAATACATAAGCGACCATTAAGAAACAAGAAAAATGTTGGGGAACCCCCTTGGGATATGGCAAGAATATAAACAAAGAGAGGAAAATGAGGTGCGATCTTCAATTCATGGTGGGTCTAAAGGAGGGATACCGGGCCTATGGGAAAATGCAGCATGGGCACCAAATGGAATTCCAGGTGCTAACTAGTGTGCCCATGAAGGGTAGGCATCATCGAACCAGTTATGATGTGCAAAAGGAGCAACTAGTGTCGCAATTGGTCGTGTTCGAACCTAAGGCATAACGATGGAATTATGTACAGTTAATAATGCAAAGTGGGAAATGCAAAGAAAAACCTATCCCTATATGTCAGTTTAGAAATATATACCTCTAGTGTATTGGACGTCGCCATATTCATAAAAAAATTCCCTATAATCATGTCAAGCACATATAAACTAGATTTCAAGGTCAAAATGCATAATGAAATCTCAAAAAAAGAAAATATTTTTGGATTTTTTGGATATGATATATGCAAAACAAAAGCACTCACACCACACACCTATGTACAAAGAACTACACATCTTGATGGTTTACACAAAGTAGAGCCCATTGCAAGGCTCAATCGAATAATCTTTTTCATAACCAGTTAACTCATGGGCCAATGTCAGCATCATATGATACACCATGTCAAGGCCATGCCACATATAAATGAACTTCTGCATATGAAGATACTCATCATGAGTGGTTTCATGAGCTATGAAATCTCCATGATGGGATCCATCAAGACATGAAGTACAAAATGCAAATCTTTGAGGAAAGGGGTAGCAAAGAATTTTGTGGCAAGTTCTGAAAAAGAAAACCGAGGTGGAAAAGGGTCAAGACTAGGAGGGCTATTGGATGCCCAACAAATTCCCCCAATTTCAGATCAAGACTCATCATGTCAACTCTCATCAGTTACAAAATAGGGAGGATGGATTATCGATGATTATCACCTTCCCTAGACTTATGGATGGAATCCATGACTTCCAAAATGGCCTCTTCTGAAGGAAACTCGGTATTGAGGAAATCATGTGAACACAGAGATTCAACAACCCGTATGGGTAGAATAGGATAATCGCACTCCATATGAGGATGGAGTTGGTGACCAGTATGGAAAGATGCTAATGGGATTTCCAGATCGACAATCTCAATCGTGGTGAGCGACAGGGAAGCTCCATTTGATTCAACATCCTCTAGACAAGGTACCACCCAAGGATCAAAAGACCCAAGGGATCTACTGGTAAATGATGAAATCATGTTTATAAGAGCTACATTGGAAGTGGGAGACAACGGGGAAGGGGAAATATTCCCATCAACAAATGATCTTTGAACATCCCCACATTGACGTTCAAATAAGACTGCATGGTATCATCGAAAAAGGGTACATTAGACCCCATATTGGATCCAATTTCTGGGGGTACATAACAAAAGTTGGTTGATTGTAATGATTTTCCCTTAGTGAGGGAAGTGTAGGACCCTAAAGATCAGCGAGACAATTGCAGTCATCTCGTAGAACCAAGTACACTTGAGTAAGAGATTGTACTCAAGAGGTGCGTCAATGAGCTCTACCTCCACATAGACAGTCTTTCGACCTAAATCGATGGGTAAGGCGGTGATGATTCCATGGGGTTGGAACATGTGTCCATCAAACTCTTTCAAAATTGTTGCAGGTGTATCCAGCTTAGGGGAGCCAATGGATGTCCAACAAGAAATTGACATGATAAAATTCGGGGCTCCTTCATCAACTATTGTTTGAAAGATTTTTTTCCCATCGTTCGCACTTTGATCTAGAAGTCTACTTGATGGGAGAACCTATGAGTAACTTGATATGAATAAAAGGTCATCAAGCTTGACTTTGAGGGATTAACCCCACCTATGGAAGACAACAAGGATTTTTGTTGCACTGGGAAACTTTGGAGAACTTAAAGCGCAGACATGGCACATGGTTCCTGCGCCAAGCCTTCCACAATACTGTTATTGTGGGCAACCCATGTGTTAGGATTATGTGTCATATGTAGAAGAAAACTCTTTGGGTGTGAAGTGGTGTGGCAAAATATGGATTCTCTATATGAAGAAGGCCACTAGGATGGGAAGAAGATATACTTTCGAGGATGCATGGGAAGGCTTAGATGTGTCATAGTTATTGGGTCGTGTTTGCAAGTTGACCATTTGGTCACACATATAGACCAAATCATTCGAGGAAGACCCCTTCATGATGAGGGGAAAGGATGGCTTAAGACAACAGGTTGTTGGGGACCCGCTGCTATGCCAAAAATATATGGACCTCATCCTTTCGAGGACACTGGTGAGTATGGTGGTTGTCCCCAAAAATTGTGCAGGGAAAATGACTCTTCCTTTTCTCCTTAGTGCCTCCCTCCTATGTGTTTTGGGTGGAGGCAGTCCATTTCTCAGTATTATAATTTTTCTTTTTCTTCCTTTTATTTTTTCCTCCATGTTGCTGAGGATTATTCAGTTGCATGGATTGTACCGAATTCACCGAGGTCTAAGAGGGGATTGCAATAGTTTGAGCATTATTTATAGAAGCTGACTAGTGTGACTTAATGGACATTTGATCCATATGAGCAACTAACTAGTTCATAGATGTGAAACATAATCGACCACACCATTGGCATGGGGTCCTAGGTTTGGCATCCTTGGATATATCGATGGCCTAGGAGAATTGGGATGATGTCATAAAGTGTGCCCGACTGAGAATAAATCAAGTCCAGATGTTGGGCACAGAAAATGGCCACTCCTCAGTGGTTGACCCAGCCATAGCCATATCTCTAGCAATGGGTGGTCATGGGGATTTGGTGAACCACTCCATAAGGAGTTTGTTTGGGATCTATGTCTTTATCATCCTACGCCTTCGATGTTGCTCATGTATATGATCGAAAATATGTGTGGCATGATATTGATAGAGTGAATTCAAGAGCTCAGTTCTTATCTCATACCGTATGGGCAATTAGTGATGTGTTAAAAATGTCATTGCTAGATCATTGAAACTTTTAAGGGAACTGTCTTTTAATTCAATGTGCCATTTGGTGCCAGCTCTAGTCAAGGATCCCTAGAAAATATGCAAGCTCACACTACCATCCATAAACAAGTTGGATGAACACCATCAGTGGTATGTCATGATGTGTGTGGAGGGGTCCTCTCTTGTATTTCCATTGAATTTCGAAATATCTAATGGAAACTTGGAAGGCATTTCTGACCATGATGGGTCATGGGAAATAGGGTCATTTTTTAACTGTGAAAAATCCAATAAATCTAACATTACAAGGAAAGGAAATGAGGAAAATGAATACTAGGAGGGAGTTGAAGTCTCTGTTGTCCCAGATGGACCTTGCAGTCCCCATATGTTGGTAATAATAAAGGGTTGGGGATCTCCTAAAAAGTGAGTTCCCACTAGGATGGTGGCACCTCTAGGAGATTGACTACTCTAAGAACCAAATATGCCCCTAGGGGGATTTCCCCCAAGGGTAAATGTGGACCCTCCAAGAAAAACATTCTTGAAGTTAGTCCTAGGGAAGAAACTCCCTGGCCCTGATGCGGTAACAAAGGGAAAACCTCCTCAAGGTGAAACATTTCCCCCCATGGATGTGCCCCCGCTTACCAAAATAAAGCTAAAGCCTCCAAAGGTACTTCTACCCCCATCTTGACTGGGGACAACCCCAAAACCACTAGACATATTCCACCCAAAAGGTGAACTAGTTCCTGATGATACCGGGTTGCTCATAAAGATGGTGGAGGTGGAGAGAATTCCACCCCCCATGTTGAAACCAAAGCTCGCCCCCCCACTGGAAGAAGATCTAAAGGTGGGCGTTAGGATAGACAAGATGGGTGTAGAAACACTTGGTAAAATAACGGTTGGAGATGGTGACACAACTGGTGTCCCCTAGATCGAGGAATCAAAATAGAATGGTATGGATGGTGTAGGTCCAATGGAGCTGAGGGGTGGCAACGTAGACATCACTAGGATGATCCCTAAGGGATTTCCCCCTGTCCCACTTGAGGATGGGCTCGTAGCCTCAACTACAATAAAAAAAACACTTGTTATTAACATGGTGGGAGGGTGACTAAACAAAGAGAAAGGTGCACTAAAAATTTCCCTCACTTGGACAAGTAGAGGTGTATCTGGCTTAGTCAAAGGAGGATTAAAATTTTGTGGAGGACGTTCGTCTACCACTTCTACCTCAACTAAACCAGTCTCACCGAACCAAAGTTCAAGCCCTTCAGAATATTCATCAACTATATCACACCTCTTCATAGGTGGTTGTTCCTCTATAATGTGTTCAAGTCCTCGTAGTCGATGGGACCATCATTGTAGTTCAACCACGGTGAATATACTATGTTAAAATCCAAACATAATTCAACCTAAGGCCAACTAGAATATTGCACACACACACACACAACCTAAAACACGGCAATGTTAGTTACAATGAATATTAGAAATGCACAAATAATAACCTCATTGCACAGTATATAAAAATGAAAACATAAATGGATAGATAAGTAGGAAAACAAGTACTCAACTAGAAATGTACTCTAAGGAAAATTTGAACCCCTATCTCCTCCTACAGAGGGATATGTATTTTCGAGTACACTACAAGAGACAATTTCAACTACATGGTATTCTTGGGACAAATTTAAGAATTGTTAATTTAAGTAGTTATGGATAAATTTCCATTATGTGTATAATATTAACAATCAATAAAATAATCACATGACCTAACTGCTACAAGGAGACCTAATTTTACCAATTTTGCAAGCCTCAAAGTTTCACACTAGAATGAGAGGTATGATATAATTAGAAATATGCCTTGATTAGAGGGAACAAATCATATTAACTATCATGGTGTCGAAAGACACCATTTAGAACTTTATGGTAGGAAAGATATGTGTATGTTTCCATAAAACATTAATCACATTACCATTGAGTATCAATTGTTGAAATCAAGTCATCACATATATTTCATTTTGCTATGTTATTACTTGCAACACCTTCTATTTTCCTTTGATTTACCACTAGAGGTGGGTCATTTTAACTATAGCCTCCTTAGTTTAAATTGTAATACCATTTTGTGGTAGATATTTCCCTTCAAATATATCTCTATTGTTAATTAAATTCAATCAAAATAAAAACATGGTGCTAGTACTAATTACTATAATTACTTGCATTAAAAAACCAGTATATCCATAATAGATAATTCACCATTATAAGGAACAACACTTTGTTCCACACTAGTTCCAATAATTGGTGAAAGGGGAATGCACGTTAATGGTTTAAGCCTTATCTTCTTGTTAAAATATCTTTTATAATGATGTGATTCAATAATGGCCTCTTCAAAAAATTGTCTCATTGGCCTTCCTTGATTGAGGGAGATAAAATAAGGGAGAGTAGACATATTGTACACATGAAAACTATTCTCATATTCTATATTAGTTCAATGAAGAATTACACATATATAAATACATTAATTTTGGCCTTAATATAGATTGACTATCTTAGGCATACAATTTATTTGTTGAGAGAATCTCTCAACCACACACCTAAATAGGATCTAAGATCTCTCCTAGATCTAACAAACTCCTAAATCACTCAGAGAGAGATCATCTCTACATTACAATTAGCAAACCACAATCTTAATAATATGATAATGAATATCTCATATTAAGTACATAATACAAGTAGGAGTTAATTACTCCAACACCCTCCATTAAGGAGTACTTGTCTTTATCTTTGCCTGGTACATTCTTCATCAACATTCCTTAACAATTTTGAAATAGCTTAGTCTAAACATTCAACTTTTTGGAGTTTTTACGGGCATATTTTTCAATCAATTTTTACTGAAATCCAGTCAAAAATTGTTGGAACTCCAAATTTGAGTGATTGAGTCTGTATAATTAGAGTGGCCTGAGGATTTTTCAGGGTGCTAAATCCATTTATGCATTCAAAAATGCATTTTAAACAACAAAAAATGGAGATTTCACCGAGATCTATTTCACTGGATTACGGTGAAAAAGTTCAAAAGGTCGAATGTTTAGACAACGCGTTTTGAAATCTTCCAGGCTACTCAATCGATCAAGTTGTCTCTTAACCCTCGTAAAAGTGTATCTCCCAAGTTAGATTCATGAGTTCCACTCCAGAACTCCTGAATCATGGATATCCCCATGATCAGGGGATCAAATTTTGCTCAATTTTCAAAGTGCTCGGAATGCGACAAAAATAGTGCCATTGCGTCCGTCTCGTCTTCCTGATTCCGGCGGTATATTTACTTTCTCAAACGGAGTCCGTATGGAGGATATATCGCGATCTGTCCGCCAAGCCAAACAGGCAAAATTTTGGATGCTGACTGTACCTGTCCGTACAATCCATACAGTCGGTACGGTGATGTGGCAGGACCGTACAGGCCGTATGGTGGTGACGTGGTGGATATTGGTTAGTCGATTTTGGGCGAGTTGGATGTTGACACGTGTCATTAGGTGACCAATAATAAGAGGACACATGGCCCAATCCAAGGGTGCCACGTGTCGCTCACTAGTTGGCTAAGGAGTTTATATATAAAATGTTGGAGGCTGCGGGGTTCGACCCCCGGACCTCTCCTCCACATAATACTTTAACAAATTCCAATAACCAACTTTCCCGCCATTGTTCCTTGGCATATATGTCTATGCATTTGTATTTAATGTGGTGCATTGTATTATATGGAAAGGGGTCGGACCGGGGCTAAGCCCTGGCCCGTGGTCGTTAAACATTATAATATGACCATGTTTTATATAGTCGCCAATTGAAACGCGCGGGGTCTATGTTACATAGCCCGTGGATATGGTTCCACTATACACATATAACCGTGTAATATAAATGTGCGCGCGGGTGTGGTAATACGTATGTCACTCTATTGTATATGCACGGGAGTTATACCGTTGGCACGGTTCAAACGAACTAACCACCTTTTTGCCCAGCCTTTGGTCGCATGCGCCATACGCCCAGGTGCTGAGGAGGTTAGGGGCTGGAGGCATCTTAACCGTCCTATGGTTTGCACCGTTGGCGCGGTTGCGCCCGGTGCTGGGTTTTTGCGCTAAAAAGAGCGTGTGAGCCAGGTTTGTGCAAGGAAGGTACGAATTGTAGAACCAGAGACAACAAGCTTGAAGAGGGAGACTTCCAGGAGGCCTAACTTCTTCATTTTTCGACCGATCGAGGTGCCGAAAGAGCCCAGACAGGCGTTTTGGGACGCTGGGAAGCCATTGGAGCAGTCAGTTTGTCAGTTTGAGCATTGTAAGACATGTTTTTGAGCACTTTTTGAGCAATTAATAATAATGATCCATTGGAAGCTGGACCAGGAGATGTAGCCCATAAGAGGGGTGAACTCCTTTATCAATTGTTGTGCACATGTGTTTATGTTCAATGTTTACGCTGTTGTCTATGTGTATTTTGCATGAGTAATCCTTAATTTATGTGTTGCAAATTGATCCTGTTGCTTTAAACACATAACATTTCACTTGCAATAATTATTCAAGTTTTTTAAGTCTTCTTCAATTTTAGATCACCCCAACTTAATTATTGGACACTCACACACCTGTCGTGTAACCTCACTAGCAGACCACTCTCATGTCTCAACAACTAATGAGGGATCGTTCCCTAGATCCACAACTCCCAAACCAATTGTATGTTATTATTTAGGTAACCTCACTAGCAGACCACTCTCATGTCTGAGTACAAAATGTATCTGATTCAATCTTACAGGACATTTCGTTGCATTATAACCTCTTTGGTCTTCTAAGTTTAGAGATTCATCATTATACTAATACATACTTGCAATTCAAAAATTTCCTACTAATTAAAAAACTCTAGTAAGATGAAACTAATGTAGTTGCCCCTTCAGAAGATAAAAATTCTTACACTGCACCTCTGATTCTTTTAAGATACCCCTGATCCATCCTTGGTAAAATTGTATGCTAAACTCATGTAATGCTATGTAACACACCCGCTGCGGTGTAATAATTTTTTTGCCTTTTCTCGAGGGACAGAATCCCCGAAAACCTACGAAGCTTAGCACAGGCTGTAGATGCCACCTCTGCCTCGACAGAGTCTCTGCGTGACCTCCTGGTCTTAAGGATCGTTTAGTTTCTTTTATGAGACGAAGCGGCCCCTTTTGATTCCCATCTAGAATCTTCTTCCAATCGATCCACAGGTCCTTTCGGAAGCTCCTGTGTGCGAACAGCACTAGGCGCGAGCTCCACCCTCTCCGGGCGACCACAATGCTATGACCAAGGCCTATTCCTGAAGGCGCTTGTCACAACTCGCAATCTCGTGAGTTCGCGAGTCGAAACTCCTGACTCTTCCTTCCCAAATTCACGATATCCAAAATCACGTAATGGGTATAACTCCCTTCTGTCAGCGCCCTATGTGCGTGACCAACGGCTAGGCTAAGCGCTAGCTCCCGTCGCAACTTCGTGACTTCGCAAGTTGAAAGGTTGAGCACTCGTGATCTTATCCCGTGAATCCCCGACATGCAAGAAGTATCAACGGAGTGTTAACTCATTTCTCCAGGCGATGCGTGTCCGCCTGTCAATCATACGGGCCCCAATTTGTGGTTCTGCCACGTGTTCCTTTGTGCTCGGATTTCAGCACTTTGCGACTTCTGATGTCGAGAAGAGGTCCTCTCAACCTCCGAACCTACGAATACGCGATACGCGTGATGAGGCTCTGATCCAATGGTCCTCCCGTGACCTGGATCCAACGATAATCCTTGCTCCTCACGATTTCGCCACTCGTGACTTGGACCACCCAACTCCTGGGCTCTCACCTTGCGAACCTCCAAATTCATGAGATCCCTCGATCTCTTCCACCTGCCCTCCTTAGACAGACGATTCTTATCTTCTCGCGACTTTTCCACTCGCAAAGTTAAGATACTTCCTCCTTTGACTCCCGATGTCCAAATCCTCGATAGAGAGGATCTTGCTCCTTCCAAAGGACGACTCAGATTCTTCCGCAACTTCACCACTCGCAAAGTCTAGATGCTCACCTTTGTGAGTCCCGATGCTCGAGTCTCTGAACCGGATGATCTCGCGACACACGTCCTTCCGTAGACGGACGGCTCCGATCCTTTCGCAAATTCATAACTTCTGATGTCGAGTGTCCAGACCTTCGTCCTCAGGACCCCCGAACTCCCGAATGTCGAGATCCCGATACCAACTCCTTCGGGACTTTTCACTTCTACTACTCATGAAGGTTTAACCCCCATGCATCTCCTGTCAGATCTAATGGCTGACGGGTGTTTGGACTAAGGTCTGACTGCTCAGACCTGTCCCGCGCTGTGCACTCTCCTGCCGCTCCCTGGACGTGGAAAAATCAACGGTCCGGATACTCCCACGGACTTTGGGGATCTACGGTCCCGATTTCTTCGCTACTCACGAAGACAAAGGAAAAAGGGTTAAGGCATTTAACGCCCTCGTTTATTCCTCCAATCTAACAGTCGTGAATGACCGCAGATCTTCCGACCAGATCTCATCCTTCGATCGATACTTATCACTACGCTACCATTTCAGGATTTCAAGAGGATCATTCTTCCTCGCACAGGGTTACTAAGACTTCCACCTACAAATCCTTTTCCAGGTTCTTGGTGAGCTTTCCAAAAAAGGGTGTCTCTATGGGGAGATCTATCTCAGGTATTACCTGAGATGGATAAGGGTATAGATTTCCTGAGAATAGGTTGGAAGTCTGAATTAATTCAANGCCATACGTGGTCTTTTCAATAAAAGCATGCAACCACCATTTATGATCAAAACACCACACATACAGTCTTATACTCAAACCATTCATAAACTACACAGACTATGAGCATACATGTCAACATATAAGTCTCCAGATGCAAGATGATCATAAATGCCAGGATATACATTTCAAGATGCAAGATGTAAAACACTTGTCAGAAATAACACCAGATGTGATTGCAACTACGGGGAGGGGTGCTCGTTTCCACCCAACAGTAGGCTCAGTGACTCCCAACGGATTTACCACTAGCCACCGACGAGATGAGACCACGATGCTGCGAGACTGCGTCTATATTTTCCAGTGACCGAGAATGAAGGTTACTCTCCTTCTTCTCTACTATCACTCACTGTGTATTTTTCCAGAGCTCTCCTCTCCCCCCTCGCATTTGCCCGTGATCGCACACTCCTCCTTCCTTTCTCCCCTTTCGGCGAGGTTGTGTGTGGCACGATCTTCCTCGCAATGGTCAGGTCTAAGGACTCTACGGATGAGCAGTTCACCCCCCCCCCCATCCCTCATTACCCATGAGGAGCCCTTTACCTACCAATCTTGTCGAGTCATTTAATTCAGGCCAACGAGCTGCTCTTGGTTCTCCGGGCCAGTGAAGTCCAAATACGGTANTATATATATATATATATATATATATATATATATAATATCATTCACATTCATCAACCTTTTTCACAAGGTCCATTCACATCACACATTCACATTTCTGAGTTTGCCACAATACTTGGCCAGTATAGTTATTTTTACAGATTGGGGGAAACAGGGTGTTACAATTCCCTTCCCCTTAAAGGAACATCGTCCTCGATGTTCTATCTATCAACTTGACATGCATGTACATATGTAAACAAAATCGGATATGCTCGTTTCATGGCATCCTCCATTTCCCATGTAGCCTCATCTAGGCCAAAATGTTTCCACTGCACCTTGACCTGTGCAATGGTTCAATTCCGGAGCGGGGTTTCCTTTCTGTCTAGTATGCATTGAGGTTCTGGTAGAAATTCTCCCTTCGGTTCCACCTGGATCACAGACCAATCAATTATATGGTTAGCATCATATACATATTCCTTCAATAATGAGACATGGAAAACATTATGTGCTTTGATTGTGGGAGGAAGTGCTAGCCTATAGGCTACAGGTATCACTCTATCCAGAACCTCAAAGGGTCCACAATACTGAGGTGCCAACTTGGCACAAGTTCCCTTTTTCAGAGAACTCTTCCTGGGTCTAACTTGGAGATATACATGGTCTCCCATTTTGAACTCTCTTGGAGTTCTCTTTTGGTCGACATAACTTTTCTGTCGGTTCTAAGTGACCTTCAGGTTTTGTTTTATCTGAGTCACTTGTCGCTCCATTTCTTTCAACATGTTGGGTCCAAAAGAAATCATGTTTACGAGATTACTCCAACTGATAGGAGTGTTGCACGGTCTACCATAGAGGACTTCAAAGGGACTCATCTTTAAGGATGCTTGGTAGCCGTTGTTGTAGGCGAATTTTACCAGTGGCAGGTAGTCTTCCCACTTCTTGGGTTGGTGCATTAGATGCATTCTTAGCATGTCTTCAAGTATTTGGTTCACTCTTTTTGTTTGTCCGCCGGTTTGAGGGAGGTAGGCGGTGCTAAACAACAATTTGGTTTCCAAGCCAGCCATCAGTGATTTCCAAAAGTTAGAAGTAAATTTTGTGTCTCTGTTAGACACGATCTCTTTCGGCATACCATGCAATCTAAATATCTCCTGCATGAATACCTGGGCGATATCGATTGCTTTGCAAGTGGACTTGACAGGGATAAAATGAGCAGACTTGCTCAATTTATCCACCACTACCATAATGGCATCATTTTGTTTGGTCGATGTTGGTAATCCGGTGATGAAATCCATGGAGATGGTTTCCCATTTCCATTCTGGGATTGGTAGAGGTTGCAATAATCCTGCTGGGTGTCGATGTTCTGCTTTAACCTGTTGGCACTCTATGCATTTGGCCAAGTACTCGGCTGTCTTTCTTCATTCCAGGCCAATAGAATTGTCTTCCAGTGGTCGTGATCATTTTCTGGTATCCTGGATGACCAGAATAGGGCCTTTTATGTAGTTCATCCAGTATGAACCTCTTCAAGTCGTCACAATATAGAATGCACAATCTGCTTCAGTAAGTGAGCAGACCTTCTTCCATCATCTGGTAGTCTCCATACCTTATCCCTGTGGGTTCTTGTTGTAGGTACAAGGTCACGGTCTGGAAGAATGTGTCTGTCTCTTGTGCATTCCTAATTCTTTCTTTGACATCCGTCTCACAGGTGCTCACCGATGCCAGGTGAATTATTTTCATACTTCTGCTAAGGGAATCCGCCACCCTATTTTCTTTTCCTTTAATATGTTTGATTTCAAAATCAAACTCACTAAGGAGGGCCATCCACCTAGCTTGTCTAGCATTAAGCTTTGGTTGATCAAACAGATATCGCAATCCACAATGATCTGTCATAAGTACATATTTTCTTCCCAGGAGGTAATGCCTCCACATTTTCAAAGCATGCACTATGGCAGCCAGCTCTAGATCATGGGTCACATAGTTGACTTCGTCCTCATTCAATTTTTGGGATTCATAGCAAACCACACTTCCTCCCTGCATAAGGACTCCTATGAGCCCGTCCTTATACGCATTTGTGCACATGAGGAAGTTAGCTTCGGGGTTGGCGATCTTCAACACAGGTGCATGGGTCAGTAAATGTTTCAGGGTTTGAAATCTTTCTTCACATTTCTGTGTCCACAGGGATTTTTCCCCCTTCTTCTGGAGGGCAGTGATTGGACAATCAATCTTAGAGAATCCTTTTATAAATCTCCTATAATATCCTGCTAATCCCATAAAGGATCTGATATGTGAAACATCCTTTGGGGTAGGCCATTCCATGATAGACCTGATTTTGTCAAGGTCTACTGCTACTCCTTCTTCGGATAGAACATGGCCTAAGTAATATATTTGCTTCTGGAAGAAGTCACATTTGCTAAATTTGGCATAGAGCTGATGTTCTCTTAGCACTTGCAGCACAAGTCCAAGATTCTCTTCATGCTCTTTTCTGTTCTTGGAGTAAATTAATATATCGTCAATAAAAACTAGCACAAATTTGTCTAGGAATTTACTGAGTACATTGTTCATCAAGCACATGAAAGTGGCAGGGGCATTGGTTAACCCAAATGGCACTACCACGAACTTATAGTGACCATACTGTGTCCGAAAGGCAGTTTTATGGATATCTTCACCCTTGATTTGGACTTGATGGTATCCCGACCTCAAGTCAATCTTTGAGAAAATAGACACACCCCCCAATTGATCGAATAGGTCATTGATCCTGGGCAAGGGGTACTTGTTCTTTTTTGGTTACCTTATTGAGTTGTCTATAATCTATACACAGTCTAAGGGTACCGTCCTTCTTTTTCACAAACAGGACTGGTGCTCCCCATGGAGACACGTTGGGTCGAATATAACCTTTATCCATCATCTCTTTTAATTGTAATTTGAGTTCAATTAACTCGGGTGTGCTCATCCGGGAGGGTGTCCTAGACACCGACACCGCTCCCGGTGAAAGTTCTATCGAGAAGTCTATGTCCCTTCTTGGAGGTAGACCCGGTACCTCTTCCAGAAACACATCTCTGTATTCTCTCAGGATAGGGTGATCGTCAGGGCTTGGTTTGTGACCTTCGATTGTTTTCAATACTTGTATTGCATATAGGGAACATCCCTTTCGGCAATACTTTCTCATTTGTAGAGCTGATATTTGTCTCACCGAGACAGGTTTTCGGATCCCTTGAAGGGTTATCTTTTTCCCTTCTTTACTTACACATTCTAAGGTTTTATGGTAACAGTCCAATCTGGCTTTATGGGCAGCTAGCCAATCCATACCAATCAACAGATCATACGATCCCAGGGGTAATATGTTAAGGGTTGCTTGGGTGGGGAATCTACCCAACATCAATTGGCAGGCTGGTATAACCTCTGCTACCCTTCTTTTGGTGCCAGTGGCTAATTGTACCAACCATGGCTTGGTATGTTTTTGTGGCTGTAGTTTACACTTATCAACAGATTTAGGGGCTATATAACTCAAATTTGAACCAGGGTCAATTAAAATAGACACTAGATGGTTGGAAATCATACCTTCTATTTCCACTACTGAAGCTTGGTGGTCGGCTTGGTTATTATCCAAGGCTACATAAATTTGTGGCACACTCCTGGCCACATCATTAACAGTAGTAGCTTCTTGGATGTTATAAATCCTCCGACTATTATGTTGTCGGTGTAGAAAGTCTCTCAATAGATGTTCTTCCCCGCAACCCCATCATTTCAAAGGTTCTCTCTTTGGGTTATCAGTCTTCACTGATATGGGTCCAGAAGTTTTACTTCCACTCAAGGAGGGAAAATTCTGCTGGTGCATACTTCGGGCTGCGAAGCTCATTCTTGGGTTCTTCTTATAGTTCTTAAATCCAGGGGACTTAATTCCCCTTTTCTGAAATCTAGAACTATTCTTTTGTTTCCATCCTTCGCGAGGTTCTGCTCGATGCCCAAACTGTTCATGACAATACGTCGCCTTTCGAATAGTGCCTTCTAGAGTCTTTGGCTCATCAAATTCAATTTTTTCCCGATAGTCCTTAGGTATTCCATTGATGAAGCGTTGCACCTTTGCCTTTTCCGCTTTTATATAGGGTACATACCTCAACAAATTGAAGAATTTGTTGACATATTCTTCTATAGTGAGTTGTCCCAGTTGGAGTTCATAAAACTCTTTATTCTTTTCGTCGAAATATTTTTCCCACAAATACTTCTTCCGGAAGTATTTCTCAAACCGTTCCCAAGACAGGTCCTCTTCGCAAACCCCTTTCACATTCTTAAGGTCTTCCCACCAAATGGAATCCTTTCCGTTCAAGTTGAAGGTGGCCACTCGGGCCTTCATATTTTCTGAAAAGTCATGGACTCTGAAATACTTCTTTAGTCCAAGCAGCTAGGCCTCTGCTTCCTCTCCCTTCTTTATTTCACCATCGAAGGAGGGTGGTTTGGCTTTCCTGATTTCTTCGAATTTACGACCTTTGGAAGACTTTTGCTTCTTCTGTTTCTTTCGGGGATAGGAACTGGTTCTATTGCTAGAAGAGCCCTCCGAATCGCCAACTTCCTTCTTAGAGGAATCATTCGATACTTGTCCTTTACCTCTGGGGTGGACCTTTTTTGAGGTGCTCCTCTCAGTGTGACCACTGATATGACAATGTTTATGAGTTTCAGGTTCATGCTGCATTTGTCTTTCTAGATCGGATAAACTTTGCAGTAAAACTACGTTAATTTCTGTTTATTTTTCTTGTTCTTTCATCATCCTTTCATTGTCGGCCTTACATCTTTGTAATTCGACCATGAGGCTCCTCACAGTCTTGGCTAGACCTAGAGGGGTCCCTGCTGCCCTCCTTTCGTCAAACTCTTTGTCTCTATTGTGGGAGCCTTCTCCCACTTCATGGTGAGTCACCAGACTATGCGTTGGTCATTTCTCGCAGTTGATCTTCCGCTTGTGTGCAAAAGGAAAAACACTGGTTGTTAGTTAATATTTATATTTATTTATAAGCAGTACATAATTCATATTTTCACATGTACACACACACAATAGGGATTTTTCATTCTCAACTTCGTCTTTTAATTAGGGAGGTTAAGACAGGGGGGTTACTCTTTTTAGGAGTGTTCCGAAGGGAGCTTCTGCGCAACCCGTTCATGAGCCCAAGCAGGCCAAGTGCTGTAACCATGCTCTAATACCAATTTGTAACACACCCGCTGCGGCGTAATAAATTTTTTGCCTTTTCTCGAGGGAAAGAATCCCCGAAAACCTACGGAGCTTAGCACAGGCTGCAAATGCCACCTTTGCCTCGACAGAGTCTCTGGGCGACCTCCCGGTCTTAAGGATCATTCAGTTTCTTTTATGAGCCGAAGCAGCCCCTTTTGATTCCCAGATGGAATCTTCTTCCAATCGATCCACAGGTCCTTTCGGAAGCTCCCCTGTGCGAACAACACTAGGCGCGATCTCTACCCTCTCCAGGCGACCACAACGCTATTGTTTTAGGATAAATCCGTAAGTGCGGACACAAACCGATCTCCCCAGATCCACCTGGATCTGGAACAAACAGTGACAGAATACT